>CM045887.1:4820000-4832500 GCA_025169545.1 Anguilla japonica
AAAAAAATTTTAAGAGCGAAAAGAGCTGAGTGTAAAACTATTTAACTAATAACTGTTATGATAGAGGGGGAGAAAAAAAAAAGTTTTCAACTTTTTCATCCAATCAGAAGTCGATTAAAGTTTTTTTTTTTTTTTAATTTTCGGGTGAGGGACGGCCGCGTGTCCACAGAGGAACGCGGAGCTATTTGTCCCGTTGGCGAGAGCCCTGAGAGGGTTTGCACAAACAAACCCCCCCCGGCCCCCCCCCTCCGCGGGACAAAGAGGGACAGGCGGGGAGGTGGGAGCTATAGCTATAATGAGGCAGATGTCTGACCAATGGCTCAGCCCGGTGGGGTGTGTGTGTGTGTGTATGGGGGGGGGGGGGATTCTCCGCACCCCTCTCGCCCCCCCCCCCCCCCCCCTCCCGTCCCTCTTCAGGACTTTAATTATCCTCTCCAAATGCATGGCTCTGTGAGAGGAGGGATAATAGCCTGCCCCCCCGCCCCCCCCCAGGTCTACGAGGGGGGGCGCAGAAGAGGCTGTTTTTTTAGGCGATGTCACGCCGCTCGGGTCCCAGGTCTCCCAGTTCTCACATACCTCCCTCTCCAATCCCCCCCCCCCCCCCCCCCCCAAAGCCTGCGCCCACCGCCTCCCGCCAAACAAACCCATCCGGGTAATTAATTTATTCAGAAATGCCCCCCCCCTCACACTTCCCACCCCACACCCCCGCCCCCCACCACACACACTCACACACTCTTGGAATGAGCTCCACTTTTATACACCCTCATCCCCCCCTTCATCTCTTTATAATATGTGTGAAGTGCGGTGAAAGAATGCCACGCCTTTCTTTTCTGGGTACTTTTAATATGTGCCCCCCCACCACCACCACCACCACCACCCCACAAATCCAGCACCCCCCACCCCCTCCACGCCCCTCCCCTCAAAGGTAATTAGTAAGAATTTTGTATAGATGTGAAATTTATTTCTTTGAGTCTTTGCCAGGCTGAGCATAGAGAGGAGACCCATAGGAACCGTGGACAAAGAGACACAATGCTGTACAGTATAATCTACTGCTAATGCGTTTAAACCAGTGCGCCTGCATGAGGGAGAAACACAGCATCCACCATAAATAAATGAACAGCTCTTAAGCCCCCTCCCCACACACACACACACACACACACACAGACAAGCACACAGACACACGCACACACACACAGACCCAGACACTCACTCACACACAAGTATACACACACACACACAGACAAACACAGATATACACACAAACTCACTCACAGACAGACACACAAACACGCACCCACACACAAATACAGACACACGCACACACACACACAAACACAGACACACAGACAGACATACAGTACACACACACACAAACACAAACAGACACAAGCGCGGGGACACACACACACACACACACACACACACACAGGCAGTTTCCCCCACTCTCCATTTCGTTGTGCTTTCTAGTTGTGCCAAGAGGGTGACATCATCGCTTCCTCTTTGGCGAGCAGGTGTGACGGGATCTCGAGGCTGGGCCCTATGGCGGTCCTCTCTCTCTCTTTTGTCCGCTGCGGTTCTCAGCGCCCGGTCTGGTGGAATCATAAGTGCTCCGTTTGCAGGAAACTTTCTTTTTTTTTTTCAGCCGTTGTTGTGAGCGCGCCCCGGCGAGCGGCCGTTTTGAATGCGTTTGAAAGGTGACATGTTTTCCAGACTAATCACTAGAAAACGGCGAAACGTTCGAGTGCTTATTGCCGTCGCCTGAATTGCGGTGTGTGGAAAATAAAAAGCTTGTGATATCATTAAAATGTTTTGGATTACTTTTTAATTTATTTTATTATTTTTTTTTACTTTGAATAATAGTTCCTGAGTAAGTTAATCAGCACTAAAACGTTTTAGATAATTTAACAAAAAACAAAATGTTTCTGTGTTTCTAACTATTTGCAATGACACTCCATAACCCTTCAAACCTTTAAAGTACTATTGTCTAAATATTTACCGTGTTTTAGTTGAGTTTGTTTCATAACCGTGCCTGATGGGCAATCATTTATTTTTGCATGATGGAAAACAGGCTTTCAAGAGGCTTGTTCAGGAGATAAACACCATTACATTCATTCATTAGTGCTGTGATCGGTCTGGTGAAAACACCTCGCATCTACATGCTTTACCTGTGGCCTGTACCTGTCACCTGGCGAAATTGCAAGGTGACGTTTCTTACTCCAACCCTTCAGCCTTGAAGTCATTCAGACACATAATTAAGCTGCTTATTCCCAGTCAAAAAGCACCTCAGGTGATGTATGTGTTTTTGTTTTAGGTCTTTCCCCCCAGCCTCACCTGTACCTACATGTGCAGCATACCCGAGGCGCCAGGTTTCCCTCCTGCAGCATCTCCTGTCCGATGAGCTGGGTGTCTGACAGGGTGAATGAAGGTTAGGGAACTGGGTTTGTAACCTAAAGGTTGCAGGTTCGATTCCCATTTGGGACAGTTCTATGGCATTCTTGAGCAAGGTGCTTAATCTGAACTGCTGTATAAAACGGATACTGTGTAGAAATGCAAAAGCTGTGTGAATTTCATTGGATGTTATGAACCTCTGCTTAATATGTCTGCACATTATCCCTCCAGACATGTTTATTGGGGGTCTTAATTATTATCTGCTGAATGAAGTAACTTCACTGAGGGGCCAGGTTTGGGGGGGGGGGGGCACTTGACATGGCGGTGCTGTGAGTTTACTAACACAGCGGGCATATAGCCACCCCCCTCCCCCCCCTTTCAGTGAGCTATACAGCAGCGATGCTTTAAAATGAAAGGATGTCCAAATTGCCCCTTCAAATGGCTCTGTGATGGGATGTGGCCCCTGTCCCACACCTCCTCTTCTTCCCCCCCCGGGGGTGGGATGGGGTGGTGGGGGGGGCACACAGCCCAAAGCGCTGAGACGCTGACCCCTTCTCCCCCGACTGGGCCCGATGCCACGCCCTCTCTCACAAAGCCTCTCTCCATACAGAGACCATCTTTCCTTTCAGTGCGATCACGGAACTCACCTCAATGTCTCCAGGGCTTCCGGAGCCTTCCGGGCCCCCTTCCTCAATGAGGGAACACGTGACCCTTGTGACCCTGCCCACTTCTTTAAAATGCAGGGAAAAAGCATTGGCTCAAATATGGAATTAAAACATTTTCATAGCCAATTTCCAGATCGCAGTGCGTTCATTTTGAGCAATGTTCAATTTTGCTGGTGTGAATCCACATGGATGTAATATATATAGTGATGTGCTTTCGGTTGGTTTGTATTTCATATATTCAGTACATTTACACCCGCGCACACACACGCTAAAAAATGTGTATGCACAGTTTTGAAAGCCGCGCATTTCTTGCTATTAAATGAGTTAAATAAGAGCATCTGCGTGGGTTTTTTTTGTTGTTGTTGTGATGTTTGCACAGCTGATTCTTGAGCAGCCTGTTGCCTGACTGACTCTGTATTGGATGCCTGCCCACCAGCTGAATCGCTGACTGAAATCAGGGGTTAAGGTGATGGGTTTAGTACATATACTGTAATTACCGAATCAAACTTCCGCAGGTAAAGGACTGTAATTATGCCGCTGCTTGTAGATTTACAGAGCCGTTTCTGCCATGTTAGATAATCTTTGCAAAGCAGTCGCAGTAGGGTCCAGTAGCCTGGCTGTTTCATTGGTGCATTAGTGCTGCTCATTATGAACGTGTAGGTGTGAGGTGTGTAAAAATAACATTCGCTTTGTCCTTAATCCATAGCGCAGGTGAGGGATTATTTGTTCCACTCCTGGTCTTATATGCTAATACATTGATGGGCAATGTGTCAAAATCATCTCTGTGTCTTGAGGGAAAAAAAATTGCTGCTTATTAACTAGACGTTAATAAGCGAAGGAAACGTGTTTTCCGGACGGACCGTCCTTCCTAATGGGTTTTTATATAAACCTCAGTCTATACGACGCGCACGTTCAGGTGTGTAATCGTCCCGTCCCCTCTTGTCTGTAGGTACTGCGAATTCAGCCAGTAGCCACACACACAATTACTCTCCTATCTGCTGGCTCTTGTTTTCCGGCTCTTCGCCAAGGCAATTAGTAATTAGCGATTAACGACCGTTTTTCGCTCCTGATTATTTCCATTCATTTGGTGGGGGGGGGGGGGGGGGTGGGGGGAACGGCATTCTGGGAAATGGGGAGTTCTCTTTGTGGTGGAGGCTGATGCTTCGCAGAACGCCGTTTTAAAGGAGCTAAAGTTATTAATGAAACACGGTATCTGAGACCTACAGCTCATTTGCAATTTTGACTGATTAGAATGAGGAAAATATACAAAAGTTTCCTGTTCTGACATTGTGCTGTCAGCAGAGTAATTTCAATTTTATTTAATTATATTATTTCTACTGTTATAAATTATTCATTTGCTGCATTTCAGTGTCCCTGGAAATGTGTTCTTTGAAGTCCTTAGTTATTTTTTTTTTGCGGTTTTAGTTTTGTTGAAGGAGAAAAAAAGTCATACTTTTTACATAAACCGGCAGAACCACCACATATTAGTTTCTGTTTGGCCTCTAGTTCAAACATCGCATTTTTATTTTGGCTTTTAAAAAAATGCAGGACCGACCCCAAAAACCTACTAGTCTCAGAAAGTAAACGCCCTTTAAATTTAAAGTGCCAAACTTTGCCTAACTGAGCGCTGAAGAACCCATAACTGGGATCACTGGGTTAAAAAGTGCAGACTGGAGTCAACACAGTTCGGGACAAACATGCCTGTCAGGAATGTTTTCCATGCGTCCCATTCCAGACCTGATCCGTTAGTTATTGGGCTGTCCGTCACGAGTCCCGATTGTTTAGCTCGTGAAGAAAACCCCCCCCCCCAAGGTTTTCTGGGCCTGGGGCCTTTTTATTAAATGTATTTATTTTTAGCGATTCTGAAGCGCGCGCGGGGGGGGAGGGGAATGCGGGAGGTGCGCGCGTTGTGGGGGGGGGGAGGTGCGCACGTTGGTGGGGGGGGGGGGGGGGAGCGTGTGCGGACGGTGGGACGGCGGGATGGCGGAAAGGGTTAATGCGCGGGTTGGGCCCGCTGTTGTTTTTCCACATTCTTCCCAGAGCTGCTTTGAGTGAAATTCTAACACACTGTTGCATCCTCACCCCCCCCCCCCCCTACCCCCCCCCCCCCCCCGCGCCCGCCCGCCTTCATGAAACGCTAAAGGTAGCCGTGTGGAGGGCCTTCTTCCTGCAGCGAGTCCCCGCGCCCCCCCCCCGCGCCCCCCCGCCCCCCCCCCCGCGCCCGCGCACAATGCCAGGGGCTGTTTTTAGCGCACATTAAAGGGGCGCTCCTGTGGCAGTGAAGAGGGCCGAATGGGTGTTTAATGAGCACCCCTGAAAAGGGGGGGGGACCTTCTCCTGGGCTCCTTGCGCTTGCTGCTTCTGCCCGTCTCTTTGTTTTTGGGGAGACGTTTCTAGCACCCCCCCCCCCCCCCCCTCTGTGTTTGGCGGGGGGGGGGGGGGGGGGGGGGGGGTGGGGGGCGGTGTGCAGGCAGCAGCTCTGGACAATGCATTTTTTCAGGGGGGGGCCGTGGCCCCCCAAACGCGTTAGAGGGGTCCGGATTGTACTGGGACGAGGGGCTCGGGTTCAGTTGGGGTTGAGGGGCCCCAGGAACTGCCAGAATGAGGGCCCCCAAACCCCCCCCAAACCCCCCCTGGCCCCGGGGCATGATGTAAGCAACACTGTCCATGGCGGGAAGGTGATGTCACTCTGCTTCTGCTTCCCTGCAAATGCACTGCTCGCCTTGCCCAGTTCTGTTTGTTCTGATTTTTAAAAAAAAAAAAAAAAAAAAAAAAAAAAAAAAAAAAAAGTAATTATTGGCAATTAAATAAATTTACAATCAAGGTTAAGGACAAAACAAAAAAACACAAAAAGGCATTCAGGACACGCAACTAAAAATCTAAATGGAAGCAAAACAAACAAACAAACCACCGTACGCTGAGGGGGGTTGGGGGGGGGGGGGTTATGCTGTGTTTCATAACTGCTGTTATTTTAATGGATTCCAACACTCCACTGTCAAACAAAAACGAACGTGCACCTGACCGTGAGCCGTACACTCATTTTACTTCCTGTGATTCTGTCAGGATCCATAAGAGCATCCAGAGATTTTCAGGGCGCACACAGTTAAACAGCACCAAAAGTATATTTCTTTACTGATTCTGGTTCACTCTGTGTCCTCCGGCCACAACCAGCCCGGAGTTTTGCCTAAATGTCGGAAAACCTCGAATCAATTCCGGGCACAAGAAAAAACACGAAAAATCAAAGAGCATCAAAAATATCAATTTTTAAATAAAAAAATTGCCAGCAATGCATTTCTCAGTGAATCCACAGCAAAGCAAAGCTGGAGAATCAAAAGCAAAATAAAGAGGGGAAAAACTCAACCCAAGGACCCACAGCCTTGTTCACACAGCTTCAGTCCAAGTCAGGGATCCATTTGGATCGTCTTGGTCGGAAAATTAAAAACCTGAAACCAGGAAAGGAGGCCCTCAGTCTGTCCAGCTTCCCAGTGCTGGAGAACTGGCGGTTTTTGGGGTGTTTATTTCCATATTTAAACACCATTCTTTTTCTTTAAAGTTCCACAGGACACTGAGTCCCACACTGGCTTATTAGTCTCTTCTTCTCCTAATGTCCCGTATATTGTTACCCGTGTGTGTGTGTGTTCGTATGCAGGATGAAGGGGATTGAATTCAAACAGAGTTTCCACTAAGTGGGACGGGGGGGGGGGGTGTTTGGGTACATGTGCGCCCTCAGAGCTGGAGTATTGTTACCTCGCTTTTTCGACAGCCCTGTTAGCGCAGCGCCGAGCTCCAGGAAGTGCGCAAATTCCAGAATCTTTGGCCCCGCTCCATTCCGGAATGCTTCGTTCCGTTTAATCCGTTTAAATTCCGCCCGTTCACTCCGCTGAGGAGGCTTCCGCGGAAAAATGAATCAAATTCCGTGTTTATTTCTCGAATCGGCTGAAATGATCATAGTTAAACAAAGTCAATAATGTGTATTATTAAATATAAAATAATTTTTAAAAAGAGTCTAAAATGCCGAAACATGGCACCCATGTGAGCTATTAATATTAGATTTACTGAGATGATATTGCCCTGGGCCCTGTATATTAGTCCCATATGCCATCGTGAGTATTTATGATTATGAGAAAATGTTGTTTTTGCTTATATGCTAATTATTGACAGTAGTGGAAATGTAGCAGAACCGGATTATGGAATATGCGAGGACACTGCGATAGGAGAATAAAATAACAGCTGTGAACAGTTTCAGATCTCTGCAATGCAGGATTAAATAAAAATAAATCGGCATCCAGCATCCATGGAAATTATGAGTATATAAACTGTCCCTGATAATTCTGAATCAATTATAATAAGCAGTAAAGACTAAAACATATTTTTTAATGAAATGCATTAATAATAACATTTTAAATATTATGGCCCCAGGTCATGAATCCCAGTGTTATTACAGTTCCTGATGCATAATTATTTTTGTTTTTCCAATGCAACAGCTTCTGAAAACATAAATATACTGTATGTAGGTTAGTTTATGAATATGAATGTTAGGGGAGGCCAACTTCTAATATATAATCTATTCATTTTCGGGGGGAAAAATTAGGGTAGAGTCAAGGTGAAGAAAGTTTTTCTGTTTGTTCTGTTATTACTTACTTTTAGAGTGATCCACTGAATCTCTTGAAACAAGTGTATTGCACCAGTAATGCATTATGGCGCCCTCGGCCAATCAAATTCGTTGGTGTTGCTCTCGCATCACAAAACCAAATTTTGATCCAATCAGATCAAATGTTCTATGGGAGTTACTTGTCAGTACCGGAAAATGGCAGCTTACTGTTGTGGTGAACTTTTGGGAAGCAAGCCTCCCTGATCTCATGATGGAGCCTCTGTAGCTGAAGGAAAGCTATATATCAGTGTGAGTATCTGTCATCTATGAGACATCCATGCATGTGGAGGTGGATTTTGGTGGATTTAGGCTGTACTGGTTTTTAAAAATGACATGCATAGTCAGCGTGGTCTAGCAAATTCAAATTCTGAAAACAATTTAATGTCATGGACATCTAACACACACGCATATTTCTTTCCTAGAGAAAATACACAGGAAGATGTGATTACATTTTTTTTGTAATGCTCAAAACTAGACATAAATAATGAAGTAATGGCCATTTAAATTGTTCAGGTGGTCAGTTTAAAGATGGCAGTTAAAAAGGGGCGGGTTTATGATGGGAGTTTAAAAAAGGGGCGGGTTTAAGAGTGGGAGGTACTCTCTTAGTAATTTATTTAGTGTGAACGTGTGAACTCTCGTCCAATGGCATTCTGGATAAGCCAAGTGGTGAAACCCAAGGGAATGCACAATTATTTACTAATAAATTATTATTATTATTATTATTATGATCTGTAATTTAGCGTGTTATCATAGCATATCATATTCATATAGGACACATATACTCACAGACGTATAGCCTCGCTGCCGTTTAATGCATTATGGCCTGTAGCCGGTATCACTCAAAAGGACTTTCAAAGGACTTGAGCTGACCAGGGCACTGATTATGAAACAGCAGGGAGAGGGAGGCCCTCTGTGCTAGTTAACTTCCTTATAAGCCTGTTAACAGGCACGGGTGTTATTATCCATGCTGTTCATTCCCTTTCATTCTAAAATTGGCTATTTAATTGAAATAATAACAATAAAAAAAGGTTCTAATATGCGGTTTCCTGACTGTGTCGCATAAGCAGGGAAATATCTGTTTGCAAAACAATGTATTTAATTTGTGTATTTAATGATTAGTTTTTTTTTTTTTTTTTGCTGCAGCTCATGGTCAGATTATTGTGTGGCAGTTAATATTGCTCCCAAGTCCAGGCTTGCCCTTTGAGAGTAATTATGTAGAAATGTCAGACATTGTTTTTAATTTTTACTGCTGTTTCGCCTCCAGAATCCACCCCTGGCCAACTGTCGCAAGCCACTAATTGGATTCTTGGATGGGTTTGTTCAGTTGTTCCTAAAGATGAGTACATGAGGAGCCCGTACCGGGGCCTGTCAGTAACCAGTCCTGTGAAATTTAGGAGTTTAGTTTGGCCTTCACAAGTCAGGCCAGGAGTAAAAAGTGCCCAAATGTGTTATAGTTTTCCAGTCAATAACAAAGATTGAACAAAACAATCGGAAGTCATGGGTGACACTATTACATGTATCGACTACCTTTTTACCATAATTTAATAATCACAAAGATAAATTAGACTTGGTTTTTACCCATTCAAACTATATTAAATATTATGACAACTACCACAATAACTTTGGTTTAATGTAATTGTGTGAAAAATTGTCTGCATGTGTTCTATTCTTGTTTAACTTCTAGCATGTGTAAATGCTCTTGTTCTTCACTGCTCTCTGTTCAGATGTGCTGCTTTATTCTTGGATTTTATACACCTGAAGTGGAGCACAGTTCCCTAGGGGGGGGGGGAAAAAAGAAAGAAAGAAGGAGTTTTTGAACGGTTTTGCGTGCCTGTGAAGCGGAAGCCATCATTTCTGCCTTCATCCAATTTCCCGAGAATACATCAGAACGCCGCGGACTGCGCCGGTGTGCTGTCTGAGAGATCCTCTCGTCAAACTGAGAGTTCCTGTCGTCAAACTGAGAGTTCCTGTCGCGCCTGGGCGGGAATGAGTCAGGACTTGGCAAGACAGAAAACGTCTTTCTCTCGTCCTCCCTCCCTCTCTCTCTCGCTCACTCTTCCGTCTTACTGCACGAGCCGTTCACACAACCGAATGAACGACTGAGTGATGAAGCGGTTATAGGGGAAAGATCTCTGGCCTGCTTCCCATCCCAATTTAACAGTGTGCGATCTGTACTGTGAATGGGGCAAATGTGCTCTCCTCTCATACCCCTGGGACCACCAGGAACCCCCCAGTAACCCCCCCCCCCGTATCTCCCCCCAAATTAACCTCCTAATTTGCCCCCTCCTAAGCTCATGGCACGTGCGGCGCGGGTCATCCCTGGGGGGCAGATGTTGGACGTGTGCAGATTTAGCGGGGGGGGGGGGTTAATGAGTTCTCCGAAAAACGTGCGGATCGTAAAATAATATTTGATGTTGGGGAACGCTGGGGCCGGGGGCAGACCACGATTGGGGGGTGTGTGGGGGGGGGGGGGGGGGGGTTTGAGGGCTGAGCGCGTGCCACTGATTGAAACAGACACCCCATGAAAGCCCCTGTCCCCACTGCCTTAATTACAGCGATCAGCCCGGGCAGTATCTAGCAAAGGCAAACCTCATTCACATTCCCTGCCTCTGAGGAGGATGAGCCCTTATGTACCCTCTGCCTGGTGCTGCTATCTTTGACTGTCTGTGGGCTGTAACTGAGCTGTATGGTAGTTTCAGACTCAAGAAGGTCTACTTCAACAATGGCTGAGATCACAATATACAGGAGATTTATTTTTTTTAATTGACATATTTTTTCTGTTCTATAGCTCTTATTTTAAGTTGTTCAATTTAAAAACGAAGGCGGTTTTTGCGCACTGATGGAATCTGCAACCTGAGTTTGCCTAAAGAAGATTCTGCTGGGCAGTGTCCGTTTGCTTTCCAGTGTGTTTTCTCAGGAAAAACAGGATCATTATTACTCACTGTACCTCATATCTTGATGGCAGCTGTCATCTGTATGAAAAACTGGTTGGAATGAAGCACGATGAGACCCATGTGGTTAAAGTTTCTTTGTGTATCTCTCTTCTGGAAGATAATGCTTTTTAACAAACGGCGATGATCAGGGGAGATCTTACAAATCTGTGATAAAAGCTGTTGGCATACGAGCATAAACACAAACATCTGTCTCGGTCTCTATTTTAAGAACACATTGCTGTGTTGCGTGTGACAGCGCGTTTAATGGCTGGCACTCAAAGAAGACGAAGACATCTTCGCCTTTCCAAACAAACCGTTGCTTCTCCTCTCTGTACCCAGTCTCCAGTTTGGCTCATGCCTGTAATCAGAGTGGACTCTCCTGTGTGTTTTTCTGTGTTTTAAATGTTAACGCAGCGTCAGGGAAAATACGCAGCATGAAAGGACGTCTCAATGTTTTTTCTGTCTCATACTATCCCATGATGCTCTCTTCTCCTGGCCAGTAAGAGTGCCCCAAGGGTACTCATTAGGGGAAACCGCATTGCCTTGATCCACCCCCCCCCCCCCACCACCACAAGCCCCGCCCCTACACCCCCCCCCCCCCCTCCCCCTCCTTCTCAGCACATCATGTAATTACAGGTTTCGCTAGATGTTGAATTTTAATTTCACATCATACTCGGGCTGCAGTCGGAAGCCGTGTTTTCGTACCGCTTCGTATTTCAGAGCGGAGCGCGGTTTTGGCCTGACGGGCGCCGCTACGCTAAACCCTAGCCTCCGCTGTGACTCACCGGCATTAATATTCTAATTCATTCCCCGCTGAAATTTTTCGACGTGCGGGCAGAGAGCAGAAATAGTCCGGTACGTTATTATAACTGCGCACCGCTACCGACGGTTAAATTAGCGAGTCTGCGCCTAGCCGTCCCCGCGCATCGAGAGATGTGTCCATCTATTTCCAGCCGAACGTTTTCCATAATTTTTTTTATGAATTGTTGCGAACGGGTTTGACGCATCGGCGACTCACTCCGACGCTACTGCAGAGTGCGATCTGCATCGTTAGGTTATTTGTCAAATGTGAATTTTTTTTGCACGCGGGCCCCATATATTTAAATGTATTCTGTAATTAGTGAATGTTTCCCATCCCAAAATGAAATTTTCCCCTCTAGGGGATGAATGAATATTGAATCGTATAATCCATTTGCGTTAGTGCTTCGGTGGTGTTGCGTCTACATTTGCTGGGCTGGGGATGTTATTAGTCAAATCTGCACCTGCTCATATCAATCCGGTGAATGCACTTACTGTTCCGTTGCACTGTAAGATGCCATTTTCACTGCTTTTTTTTGCTGGCTGTGAAACAGCAATAACTGGTGGAAGTTCTCTGCAGCTACCTGGCTACATAATTGTGCTGTGAGCTATTTTTTCCACCAGAAAAGAACATTGTCATGCATTACTCTTGACTCATGGATTAGTGTTCATCTTTTTTGTACAATTGATCTATAGTGTAATAGCAGCGATAACAAAAAAAATGTATGTATGTTCTGTTCACATTTACAGCATGTGATGAAACTTTGGAGAGGTCAGATTTAGGGGATGGGACTCAGCCAGTCGTGCCCAAATGTGCAGAGGTGGGAAATCCAGGTTCCAGAAATTAAAAGTCCTCCCCAGCATTTTGTTCCGATCACTTGAATTTGCTTAGTAGCACAATTCTTAAGCCAGGAGGTAGTTCGTGAAGTTTTCATATTTAATTGAGTGAAATCAGCTGGCTGGAGTTCATGGGTGGAAGAAACACGTGGCAGGACTTTAACTTTCTGATTCCCTGGACTTTCCGCCTCTGCAAAAGTGCTGATCTGGTGAACTGAAAGAGATGAG
>CM045887.1:4837500-4892500 GCA_025169545.1 Anguilla japonica
AGCAGGACGAGCGACAGACAAGGCAGAGTGGGGGGGGGGGGGGTGGTGTGGGACTGGGGCTGGGATGGGGGGGTGATGTGGGGCTGTGGCTGTGGGGCTGGGGGGATGGGGCTGGGGGGCTGGGGGGGGGGCGTTTAGGGAGAGGAATATAAACCATTTAATTACGCAGTCCCATTCATGTTTGCGAGCGTCGATTAAAACAAGATGTGCGCCGAGCCGTAGGCCCCTCCCTCTTTTATGGGCTGCGAGATTCATTGCGGTAATGAATGCCTTCACTTCTGGAGCGGAGGGGGGGGGGGGGGGGGGTGGCTTAGGCAAGGGGGGGAGGGCGGGGGTGATGTATGTCTCTGCTGCATATCTGTGCATTTGGGACAGTGAAACTGTGGGATAAGACACCACAGAGAGCTTCGCGCTGTCACATTTAGGACGCGGACTGTGGTCTTTTCATATATATATATATCAGAGTAAGTACAGCTTCTCAGACCACTCATTCCCTGTGGAGCTATTCCCCAAAGCGTCAACAGTGTCTCTCCTTTTTTTCTCCCTTTTTTCAACGAGCTAAGCAGTGAAATTGCAGCTTAGGAAACATTTTCCCATAAAATACGGACCCTCTGTGGTCGTGGATGGTATAATATTTTTTTTGTGCGCCTTGGCGATTTTTTAACTTCCACAGACATGCCAGTTGGTGTTGTGCTTCCAATAACAGAGAGCGACTGACAGTCACATTACACCCCGCTAGGAACGTCTGGAGCCATTTTGTGTGGGGCGGGGGGCGGTTGGTACCCGTGCCCACTGGCGCCGATTGGTTCGGAGAGGGGAAGTTAGGGTGATGCCAAGGGCCCTGACTGGCCAGGGGCCCCCAAAAATTAAATATAACAGTAAATGACTTTTTATTTGTCAGTTTTTGGGGAAGTGCTGAATGTTATTTAAAGGGTTGCATGGATGGGTTATTTATTCTGGATGTGTATTTTCAGTAATTGTGCAGGGATGGGGTGGAATTGGGTGGTGAGGCCCAGTGTGAGATCTTCTCAGATCCATTATATTATATTACGTTTAGCAGACGCTAGTATCGAAAGTGACTTGCACAACTTTTTTTACGTAGCATTTACATTGCATCCATTTTACAGCTGGATATATACTGAAGCAATGCAGGTAGAGTACCTTGCTCAAGGGTACAACGGCAGTGTCCAACCTGAGAATCGAACCTGTGACCCATAGGTTGCAAAACTATCTCCTTACCCATTATACTACACTGTCGCCTCAATCCCTGTCGATGCCCCTGTCTTTGCCCGTGGAGTCTGTCTGGGAATAGTTATCCCTTTGGGTCCCGGCAGTATACCCCAAACAGAACCGCACGCCCTGTCAGACTGCAAAGAGACTGGTACCGAACCAAGGTCCCCCCTCAAAGAGCGTGAGGACGCTCTTTGAGACAGACGTAGTTGTCAGCTCCTTTCAGACATTTTCTATGGTCTGATGAAAGGGAGAGAGAGAAAGAAGAGAGTAAATGTAATTGTTCCAGTATGTTTCTTTCCAAAATTGCCCGTTGCTGATTTGAGAATATTTTGATGGGTGGGGGTTGGCTTTTTTTCCATTTGAAGTGATGAGTCTGTGCTTTCATCAACAGATGCGTTTGAAGACTTTTGGATTTGTTCCTGTTTTTCTGAAATGGCAGTTTCACTAGTGGGTTATATTTATTGTGGAGAACGTCAGGCACAATTAATTTTTGGTGTCACTGTCCTCCCTCAGAAAGCCCAGGGACACCTTCAGTAATGTCTGTTCTCCTCAGTAATGTCTGTAATCTTCAATAATGTCTGTACTCCTCAGTAATGTCTGTACTCCTCAGTAATGTCTGTTCCCTTCAGTAATGTCTGTACTCCTCAGTAATGTCTGTTCTCTTCAGTAATGTCTGTACACTTCAGTAATGTCTGTTCTCCTCAGTGATATCTGTACTCTTCAGTAATGTCTGTACACTTCAGTAATGTCTGTTCTCCTCAGTGATATCTGTACTCTTCAGTAATGTCTGTACTCTTCAGTAATGTCTGTTCTCCTCAGTGATATCTGTACTCTTCAGTAATGTCTGTACACTCAGTAATGTCTGTTCTCCTCAGTGATATCTGTACTCTTCAGTAATGTCTGTACTCTTCAGTAATGTCTGTTCTTTTCTCAGTAATGTCAGTAACCCCGCCCACACCGCAGTGGAACTAAACCCCGCCCACAGTGCAGGAGAAGGTGCTTTCCTCTGCCGTTGCTCAGGAAAAACGTGCTTCCTCCTCACCTTCATCACTTCCCCTCCACCACCCCCCCCCCCCCCCCCCCGTTTTCCACGTCAGACCCGAACACCGCTTTACGTTTCCACGGAAACGTTCCTGGAACCGAAACTCCGCCGTCCCGACGCAGAGATAGAACGTGGCGATTAAACGGCAGCCCTGGGTCTGCGCGGGGCGAGCAAGCAGATGGTTCCAATGAGTCAGGCCCGCGGCTGACGTGCATGTGGCAAACTGCAGCACGTCACATGGCTCAGACATGTAAAATATAAATACAGGCCTTCGCTGGGCTCGCAAGGCTTGGCGTTTCTCATTTCTGCCTGTCAAAAACCCGAAATTAACTGCACGTCACTTCGTAGACGCAGACCTGGATTTGACGAGGTCTTTAACTTCGACTTAAAAACTCAAGAACTTTTCTGCTTCACGGTTTGTCTGGCAGAACTTTTTGTTTATAAATCCCATCATGTGGAATCTTGCTCTCGGTGACAGCGAAAGGACCGGAGAGTGTTTTTAGGACACTTTGTTTTGTTCGTCTTAATGGGCGTGAGAATGATTTAAAGCAGCGGTCTTTAGTGAATTCAGCGTGCGGGTGACCTCAGCTTAATGAGAGGGACTCTCTGAGCGGTATCCATTTTAAAACGGTTCAGCCAATCATCTCACCACTGTGCAGCACTGACGGGCCCTTCCTGTCGTGGGACTACAGACCCTTTTCTCTCCAGCGTCGGTTGTCCTCGTCTGTAGCTGTACTTTTCCCATCCTCCTCTGTGAACAAACGTGTTTATCCCGTCGGCGAACAACTTGAACAGGTCCGTACTTGCCGTACTGCAAATTTGGGCTTTTTGTTGCGTCTTCTGCAAAAAAAAAGCAGGATGTTATTTTTCATTCTTTAATTTCCTACTTTCATAAAGAAATGAAGATAAAAAATGAAAAAACGGCCGGGCGATACGATAAGTTCACCAGCCGCCAAAAAAAGAGGTGCGGTGACTGGCGACTCCCACGTTCGAACGTGCGT
Source organism: Anguilla japonica (assembly GCA_025169545.1). Taxonomy (NCBI): domain Eukaryota; kingdom Metazoa; phylum Chordata; class Actinopteri; order Anguilliformes; family Anguillidae; genus Anguilla; species Anguilla japonica. The sequence continues at coordinate 4,840,777 of CM045887.1, forward strand.
TTCGCCTGCGCCAGAGCCAAACCTTAGGGAGTGTTATTGAGGGGGAATTACGCGTGTTCCCCACATAATTGCCGTCTGACTTTAAATAAAAATTCCGCAGATGACCGCAGTCTTCGGTGTCACAACGCTTCTGCCCAAACTGCCAGACCTCCAGTGATGGTCTCTCTCTCTTATTTAAAAAAAATTAAAAAAAAAAAAAAAAGTGCCTTGAATCCAGCATTAGTTTGTCTCCAGTCTATTTGCAGGGTGAGTGAATGTCGACATGTTCGTAAGGCACCGTGAGGTCAGCCACATCTAAGGTGCAAGGCTACTGCGTTTTCCACGGCCCTGGCCAAGAAGACCGGCTTGCGGTTTGTGAGGATGTCTGCTTCAAAGCTCCTTTCGGGTTTTTATTTGGGCAAAGCTTTCGGTGAGCGGTCTTACATAAGGGCAAAGTAGTAACCCCTTCTTAAGTGCTATGTGGCACCTTCAGAAGGGACATACAGACATTCAAGACGCTTGTGTCAGTTGCACGCAGTCGATTTCAGCTGAGATGGTATAACTCCAGTGCTCTCTGATTCAATGACCTCAGGACGAGTCTGTGGAGAAGGAACCGCGCTCTCAGAAAAAATGGGTTCATTGGCTTCTATCCAAAGGGAATCGCTTTTTAGTTCTTTTTATGGAATCCTATATGGTAGATGCGGGAAGTGTGAAAGCTCCCAGATTGAACCATTTTGCCCAACATAGAACCCCTTGAGCTAGATATGGTTCCTCTATGACAGTGATCTTCATTCCTGGTCCTTGCTGGCCACAGGATCTGCTGCTTTCTTGTTGTTTCTTGACACTTACTTGACCAGCTAAAGCAGTCGATTACGCAGTTAGCTGGCCTCACCTGGTTTCTTGGGTCTGAATTGGTTGGTGATATAAAGGCAAAAAAAAAAAAAACAGCAGACCCTATACAGCCCACCAGGACCAGTAGTGAAGATCACTGCTCTACGATGGACAAAGAGGAGCCTTTTGGAACTCGTTCTTTTGAGAGTGTTGGAGACGAATTAAATTAAGAGGCTGGGTTGAAATGCAAAAAGTGACAGTTGGCTTTCATCACATTCACTTGTAGCTGCTGGGGTCCCAGGTACTACTGGGCACCCAGGGACCTGAATGAGACAGTATTGGAGGTCCAAAAAGGTTCATTCTTAGAAACTTTGATTAGAATCTTGACATTGAAATACTCTGCAATACCCCTGAACGAGGCACAGGATGTACCCAAACCAGAGGGAATTTCAGAGGGGGGGGGGGGGGCGGGGTGTGGAAAACAGTGGACTCAGACCGATCTGATCCGTGTCTGTGGAATGTGCTTCCAGATCACCTGAGAATCTCCCAGACGCTCACACGTCTTAGAAGGAATAACTTTTTCCACATGGCCTTCAGCTATATTTTTGGCTATACCCTTTCTCTGTTCCTTAAACATTTGCGTGCTTAAAATGTTAGAACTGTGTCTGTCTGGCATCTTGTTCTGGGTGCTTAATTTGTGGCAATTGTGTTGTTATTTTCATTACTGTTAATTTTGCACATTGTCCATATCATTGTACAGCAATTTGAGAGCCTAAATGAAAAGTGCCAATTTGGTGTATCTAATATTGTTGTTGTTGCTGCTGCTGCAATTATTGTTATGGTGGTTATTATTTTTATTATTACTTTTATTTCAGCCTTATCCCTGAAAAGCCTGGGGTAATGCACGGGGCTTTAAAAGTGCTCCATAGCAGCACTCAGAGCAGGAAACAGATGGTGTTTACAGCCTTTCCCCCACATGATCCCCGAATGGACCACATCTGCATCGCCTTCATAATTCATAAATATAGCATCACTCCCATAAATGATACCCAGAGCTGGCCATCATCTGAGCCACCCTGTCAACCCGAAAAAAATGCTACTTCTTTTTCCTTCCACACATGGTTTACGTTTAACGTGCAAATGTGCGGATATAAATGTCAGGTTTTTTTTTTTTAAGGAAAATATTATTCTGGACTATACCTTACTTTACCTGACGAAAGTGCCACAAATGCATTATTGGGCAAATGGTCACGATCGAGCCTTCTGATTGGAGCTTGGCGTGTAAACGGTAAAGAATGCGTGTCATTCCTCAGAACTGTTTTATCTTCTCATCAAAGCATGTATGGGGTGGCAGTGAAATTAATCACTCTTGTGTTGGGCCTCGAATCAGCATTCCGATCTGTTCCCGTTAGCACTGGGTAAATTACTCTTGTGGCTGAAAAATTGGCGAACTGAATTGATCGATATTTTGAAGTTGCAAGGCCCTGCCTGTTCATTTCTGCTCCTGAGCCAGAAAGGTTCTCTCTCTTTCTTCCTCTCTGACTCGGTGATGATGTCACAAAGGCTACAGGAATTAGACTCTCGCTCTCTCTACTTTCTCTCTGACTCGTGATGATGTCACAAAGGCTACAGAAATTAGACTCTCGCTCTCGCTACTTTCTCTCTGACTCGTGATGATGTCACAAAGGCTGCAGAAATGTGACCCTCCACTTGCTCTTTCTCTTTCCTCTGTGACTCAGTCGTGATGTCACAAAGGCTACAGAAATTAGACTCTCGCTCTCTCTGTCCTCTGTGACTCGGTGATGATGTCACAAAGGCTGCAGAAAGGAGACCCTCACTCTCTCTCTTTTTCCTCTGTGACTCGTGATGATGTCACAAAGGCTGCAGAAAGTGAGACTCGGGTCCTCGGGCTTCCAGCTGTTTCATGTGAAGGATGGTTTCAATTTTCGCCGAACGGGAGAGCGCCGCGGGATTCCACGTGCAATCCTGAGCCGAACTGCGGAGCGGCGGGGGGGGGGGGGGGGGGGGGGGGGGGGGGGGGGGGGAGGGCTGCTGGCAGTGACCCGTGCCGCTACGCGGAAAACACCAGCGTGCGCCGTCAGGTCCGGAGCCGGCGAATGAAATGTTGGCCTTCTCCAGTTTTACACAGAAACAAAAAAAAAAAAAAAAAACTGTCGGTGCTAAATCAACTCTGGCCCAGGATATTTCACTCCGCCTAGAGTCATGAAATTCCCGTTGGGCTCACAAATTCTCTGTTGAGAGCTAATCGACACTAAACATGCCTCAGCGTTAAATCTGCTCTGTGGAGTACGTGTCACAGTGCTGTGGAGCATTGCAGGCCCTTCGCATGTGTTCCCTCTGAAAGTAGAATTAACACATCACACTGTCTGTATCCCGATTCAACCAGAGGTGGAGAGTGCAGCCAGCTGATTAATTCACTAATTAATTCTACCTCCAGGCTGAAGAATTTGCAAAACCAGTTGATTGAAAAAATAAAATAAAACGCTCTGAGGACTTTTGCTTTCTGAACCTGGATTTCCCACCTCTGGCTTCAGCTGTACCTATTATCCTGACCCCTTTCCTTTCTCCCCTTTTCCTGTCCCAGTCTGCCTGGGGGGCATTTAGACCCCAGTGTGGTGCCCTTGCCGCAGAGCGTTTGGCGAATCGGCGACAAAAGAATGCTCACCAAATTCATGTGTGACACACTGAAGGCTGGATCCAATTATGATCTGACCTAAAGTTTTAAAGCATGATAAAACGAAATGACAGACATAGTTTGGCGAGCTGGATTTGGTTATCGCTTAAGTCAACAACTTGTGTTCGAGGAACAACAAAAGTAACACTAACTTAAGGTCAGAAGTATTTTTTTCAAAAATCCAGGCCAAAATCTCACAGCTCTCAGGTTTTAAAATACTGTGATTTGCAAATTTTAAAACAATGATTTTGATCTCAACGGTCTTCGTGATTTATGAACAGGACATTTCATTGCTTTTCATTGGCTTTGGGGAAGACACTAGGCCCATTTATTATGAACAAGATCTTTTGGTCAGAGTCCACATCTGGTCCTGGAACTCACAGACACATTCCTCATTAGATTAAATGCAGTGAATCATCTGTCATTATAGCTCAGTGACACAGTGACCCCAGTGTTCTAACTACGCAATGACCCAGTGAATCATGTGTTATTACAGTGTAATAGCCCAGTGAACCGTGTGTTGTTACTATGTAGTAAAGGATATTGCATCAATAATAAAATGGTTGTTACTTAAAATGTAATATTACATCAGGAAATGTAATTGCAGTATTATCTGGCTGGTGCACCTGTGAGGTAACCTGGATCAACGTGTCTAAACAATTGCAAATGCTTTTCGATGTAATTACACGCAGTAGCTACCTGTGGGTGAACAGTGCAATCACATGGGACTTCATGCGCAGTCAGACCTTGGTTTGTGCAATAGAACAGTTTAAACGGTATTTAAGCTTGCAGTTTAGTGTTAGTATAACAATGATGTGTGACAGTGGATGTCTAGCACTGAAACTGAAATCAATCAGGGGGAAAAAAGCTCCAACGAGCATGTCAGCTTCAATTTCTAACTGGAGCCTTTTCCATATATACGCATATACAGTAGCCAAGTCTCTCCTCATCAACGCAGTCTCCAACCATTTCATGAATGGAATTCCTCACGGAACTTTACAGCACTGCAGTGTTCCTTCTGGAATTGTTACATAAGTGACCATAATTCCCTACTTTGTGTTGTTTTTTTTGAGGCAGTGCTGTAGGCAATCTTGAACAGCACATCATGACAGGATTTTTTTTTACAGAAACCCCACAGCAGGAGACCCAGAGCTCTCTCTTTCTCTCTGAGCTGGAAGCAAGCTGTTTATGCTCGAAGCTGTAAAGTTCTTCCCCTCCAGAGTTTCTGCTCGCTCGTGGGACATAATAAAATTCCGTGTGTTTCTCCAACCATCAGGAAAACCATTTTTTCCCCCTCCGTCGATGTTTCACGATGTTTTTCCTTCGTTTGGAACTGGAGATTTTTCCCTCTCGGAGTTCGGAGACGTATGTTAGCGGTGTTTTGCTCTGAGGGCTGGTCGCGTCCGTTGTTGTGCCGGTAAGCGGTGATTTTGAAACTGGCAGCAGACGTACCCTCTGATGCCAGCGGGCATCTGGTTGTGAAGGGAGGCTTCCGACGGCAAACCAGAGGAACACCGAAAACAAAGTCCGGCCCGTGTCTGTCATAGGCTGTGTCCTCAGCCAACTGTGTCCTACCGTCGTGGGTTCCTAGCCAATCAGATTGTCGCATGGCCAAAGCTCAGGTCTTTGGGCCTCAAATCTGGCCCTCGAGGCCAGTAGTAACGGCTGATTTTCTTTTCTATTGGATGGTTAATTGTTTAATTAATGCCTCTGATTGGCCAGAGATGTAACTCACCTGGTGTCTCAGGTTTAAATCGGTCCCTGATTAGAGGGGAAGAATGAAAACCAGCAGCACTACGGGGCCCGATTAAAAATAGTAAAAAATATTAGAATTATAAATGTTGTATTGTTAATAAGGGAGAATTTTCTTTAGAAAAATGTAGTTCTTTCCTTGTGATGTCATCATAGAACACTGGCAGGATGTGTGGTGCAGTCTACAGAGGGGCGGACTCGATCCATCTTCTCTGTCTGTTGCCCTCTCTGATTCCCTTTGAGTTACGTAAAAAAAAATATGGCTGACTGCTCTCCTGTTTTTTAATGCCTTGATACAGAAAATGCTGTGAGGGGAATGTGGAGTAAATTGGTTGTGAACTTGTTCAGCGTTACTGAGAGCTGTAGGCCGTCGGATGAAGGTGTCGGAGCTGTTAGGAGAAAGGTACACGTCACAGTCTTGCAGTGAGAGCAGCTACTTCCTGTCAGATCACCGTCCCGGTACCAGCCCCAAACTTCATTGAAGCCGATCTCATGTGTGTCCCATATGTCCTAACAGGAAGACATACTTCCTCCTCTGTTCCTAAAATAAACTCCCATCCAGCTCCCTCAACCTTCCCTCTCACCTCCCCTTAACCTCCCAGCTTTCCCTGAGGAAGTGGGGGGGGGGGAAAGAAAGAAAGAAGAGAAAAAAAAAAGTGCTTAAATCTGTTTGAAGAAGCGTCTGCTCTCGTATCTCATTGGCTGTGAGCTGTATGCCCTGCAGGACCCAGAAACACTCAATAAAACCGAGTTCAGAGACGTGTGCAGCCTCAGAGACATTAACTGTGGGATTATGGGGCTTTCAGGTAATTTATGGGCGTATTACAGCACAGCAGTGTATCCCAGAGCGCTGTTAGGGAAGAATTAACTCAGAAAAGGATGTTAGATTTGCGAGGAACGTGGAGATCCCCTGAAGCGACTGCGCAGCTCAGCTGGGGGACTGCAGAGAGACTGCGCAGCTCGTCTGGGGGACTGCAGAGAGACTGCGCAGCTCAGCTGGGGGACTGCAGAGAGACTGCGCAGCTCGGCTGGGGGACTGCAGGGCGACTGCGCAGCTCAGCTGGGGGACTGCAGTGTGACTGCGCTGCTCAGCTAGAGCGACTGCACAGCTCAACTAGGGACTGCAGACTGCGCAGCTCAGCTGCGCAGCTCATCTGGGGGACTGCAGAGTGACTGCGCAGCTCAACTAGGGGACTGCAGTGTGACTGCGCAGCTCAGCTGGGGGACTGCAGGGTGACTGCGCAGCTTAACTAGGGGACTGCAGTGTGACTGCGCAGCTCAGCTGGGGGACTGCAGAGAGACTGCGCAGCTCGTCTGGGGGACTGCAGAGCGACTGCGCAGCTCGTCTGGGGGACTGCAGAGCGACTGCGCAGCTCAGCTAGGGGACTGCAGAGTGACTGCGCAGCTCAGCTGGGGGACTGCAGAGCGACTGCGCAGCTCAGTAATGGTGGCTGGCAGTGAGTTCTTTGGAGGACGTGCGTGCAGGGCAAGGCAGAGAAACCAAAACCGAGACTTAATCTAAACTCTGCGGCTTCTCTGTGTTCAAAATAAAACGAGAAATTTTTGAATTCTACCCATTCAGTGGCTCAGATTAAGCAAACAAACCCTCAAGTTGGACACCACCGTAACGTAGGTATTTGTTGACCGAGGCCTGTACTGTAAACGATTGTCAGAGAAAAAGCTGGCTAAATTCCTGCTGGTTTAGATGCTTATCCTGTAATACGCAGACACACACACACACCACACACGCAAGCATTTCGCACTCCCAGCAGACTGTGTCTCCTGTCCTCCGAGCTGCTCCTGCATCTGAGGCGCCTCCCAGACTGGAGCCTGCGCTTCTCTGTGGGGGAAAAAAGAGAAAGTTCCGTGTGTCTGTGTGGAGAGGTCCTGTGCAGGCTCTTGTTTTTTGGGAGGGATTAAGTTTTATCTCAGTATGTAGTGGCCTCTGCTCACCATGGCCTGTGTTTTTTTTTGGAGGGGGGGGGGGGCACTGTTGTAAATTATCTCAAATTGTTTCACTGGACCACATTCAGGGGTTTGCTACATGAGGCGCTCAGTCTAAAACTTGTAGACATGTTTCTTGGAGTCAGTAGCTTGGGAGTGTGAAGCACCCAGTACCTTTTCTTATGGCCTCGCTGCTCCGGCATCTGTGTCTGCAGAGGCACGGAGAGATGTCGAGAAAAGAATGAGAAGGCGATGGAGTGATGGATTAAGAGTGAGGTAGAGAGTGAGAGAGAGAGAATTGGAATGAGAGAGGTAGAGAGAGAGAGATAATAGGAATGAGAGAGGTAGAGAGAGAGAGAATAGGAATGAGAGGTAGAGAGAGAGGGAATAGGAATGAGAGGTAGAGAGATAGAGAAGATGTCTGTTTTCAGTTGCCTCTCTCTCTCTTTCCTTATCCCTGGTGACCCCCGGTGACCCCCAGTGACCTGTGAGGCTGTGAAGGTTTCCAGGTTCCCACAGCAGCTGCGTCGTCTCCGCCAGCTTAGGGGTGCAAACGCACACGGGCAACGTCCCTTCCCTCCCGCCCCCCCCCCCCCCCCCCCCCCCCTCGCCGCACGGGCCTCTAACCCCCAAAAAACCCGGGCCCAACAAAGGGGGAGTGGGGAGCCGAGGACCGCTAATATGTCCTAATCCGCCGGCCCCATTCAGCCTCCCACACCCCCGCTCGCTCTCATTAAGCTGTTTTCAGGCTGCTCCGGCCGGCCCTCACAAGCTCTGAGAATACTTGAATGTGTGAAAAAAAAAAAAAAAAAAAAAACCCTGAAAGATTTGCCCCCAAGCTGATCACGGCTTGCTGACTGTGTCCTGGCCGGTGTTCGGGGGCGGTGTTTGGGGAATCTGTAGTGGAACTGGAATTGGGGTCTTTGTTACCCCCCACTGATGTGCAAATATCCCCCCCCCCCCCCCCCCCCCCCAAAAAAAAAAAAACAACACAGGAGACAGGTCTCAAGAGTATGAGCTGAAAGCTGCCTCTACCAATAAAAATTTCTTGAATGTAAGAATAAAACAATAGTAATAAAATGTGTTCAACTTCACATCGTTGCTCTTTTTAGTGTTTTCCAAAGGTTGGGGGGGGGGGGGAGTTCTCAGACGATCTCCAGCTAATTACCTGAGAGCCGTTAACACCTGTTTCTCAGGCTGTCTAAATCCTCACAGCCGCTCTCCTCTTCCTCACCACTCTTCGTCAGTCCCGCACATCCCCATGGGCCTCCCCGCTGCGTCCTCTGGGACCCCGCTGCCAAGAGCGATTCTTTCTCTTCCTTCAGCCTCTTCTTCTCTCACTCTGTCTCTCTCTCTCTCGTTCTCTCACTCTGTCGCCCTCTCTCACTGTCTCTCTCGCTCTGTCTTTCTTTCTCTCATTCTCTCTCTCACTCTCTCTCTCCCTCTTTCTCTCTCTCTCTGTCTTTCCCTCGTAGCCTCTATTTCTGAAAAAGTAAAAAAAGTTTTGTCGCTGCAGGGAGCGTACCCTTTTTTTTTTTCTCGTCTGTGATAATTTCTGCCCTCACCTTTATGTCTTTAGGGTCCCTGTTTCCAAGGCGACCACAGCCTTCAGCTGACCAGTGCCTTTCACCTGTTCTCATACAGCTAATGTTACCTGTCCAACCAGGACTCTGCGTTTATCTATCAAACTGTAACACTACGGGTAACATTTAAACTACAATGTGCATTCACCCTTAAAACGCACCCCGGGCACGTGTTCAAATCACAGGTGCTCTCATTTCTTTCACATGAAGAATGGAAGCTGTATAAATTGCATTGCTGGCCTCGATAAAATGTACGTTTATCATGAACGCTGCTGTTGCATTGGAGAATATTGCTATGAATAAAGTAGTAATCCTTACAAGTGTTGAGAGATGAAACCATCACTTTTTCTGATGTTAGAATCTTGTTTCAGGTTTGCAAGGAGTACATACAAGATCTGAGAAGAGGAACTGCAGAAAGCCATTCACTGTCTAACATGGAGAGCATCCATTAAGAGAACCCATGACTTAATTACCATCCCAAAATGTCAGGTAAGAATTTGAACTTTATCATTGAACAGAAACACTTAGACCACTTCTTACCTGAAAAACAGAGTTTACAAAATCAAAAATGAACACTTATTGCATTACAACCACCGAAACTGTTTCAACCAACCTGTGATGTTGAATGGTTATCATAAGTCTGATCTTTTTTCTTATTCATTGCACTCTCAAATGGTGCATGCATTCCAGTTGGAAGTGTATCTCCGAACAATAACACAGTTTGGATTCAGATTATACACAGTCTTGAGAAATAGATGATTTCTCCAATTTTTTCAGGTTTTGCTATTTTCTTTTCTCTATATTTTCCAAGTGTTTTTTTTTTTTTTTTTTCTTGCTGTGCTCTTTTCTGGCCCGTAACGAGACATGCATATCAATCTTTTTCACAAGAGCGAGTAATAATTACATTCAATTCCAGGTTATTTGCGGCTTCCCCAAAAAAAAAAAAAAAAAAAAAAAAATTCCAAAATAAAAGCGTGGCTTCCTGGATTGTTGCGGAATGGGGGAAATGCCTGCAAGATCGCCTGGGGCTTTTATTTTCTCTCTCTCCAGCGGTCTGCGGCTACCACAGACAGCTCTGGAGTTGTCACTTGAACAGTCATTATATTTGAGACGCTTACGGCGCTCGGTACTAACCGCAGAGATAGCCCAACATTTCAAGGGGGAGACCCCCCCCCCCAAAAAAAAAAAAAACCAACCGGAGCAGGAATGTGTACTTCAACTAAATTGCATTTTGGAGCAACGCGCAGATTTTTAATGGTTACCGGGGGACCCGTTCATTTTTTCCAGGCGTGAAAACCTCGAGATCGAGAGAGAGAGAGAGAGAGAGAGAGAGAGAGAGAGAGAGAGAGAGAGAGAGAGAGAGAGAGAGAGAGAGAGAGAGAGAGAGAGAGAGAGAGAGAGAGAGAGAGAGAGAGAGAGAGAGAGAGAGAGAGAGAGAGGAGAGAGAGAGAGAGGGAGAGAGAGAGGGAGAGGGGAGAGAGAGAGAGAGAGAGAGAGAGAGAGAGAGAGAGAGAGAGAGAGAGAGAGAGAGAGAGAGAGAGAGAGAGAGAGAGAGAGAGAGAGAGGAGCGACAGCCGGTCAATTTGCGTATTTCATTCATTACTATTATAATACACTCTTTTCATGAGGGTGCATCCGATCGCTTAATAATGCTGGTTTGCGTATTCACTTCTGAACTAGAGGCAGGCTTTGAACCACATGTTCAGTTAAGCAGAAACATAACTCGCAGTCTGCAGTGTGAGTTCTTCCCTGTGTTACAGTGTGTCTTGTTATGTGTGCGCTAATCTCTAATGTGAAATGCTCTGATAATAACAATATCAGATCTTCAGATATGTGAGTCTGTTTTCTGCCCATTTGCACACTAATGATGGGAGAGGAGGCATGCGGTATGAAGTGGCTGTTTGGTTGGCCGGGGGGATGGTTTCTCCTCAAAGTGGGCGATAATTAGATTCACTTACAGTATTATTATCTGCCCCTGCAGTGTTATCGTCCGTAATATTAAACACCGATCACACGAAAGAAAGAAACAAATCCATCCATTCTTTGTACTTCGGATTTTAGCAGAGGCCCTTTTCCTGTAAAGCATCCTTGTGACAGTCTCTAAACAAAAAAAAAAAACTCTAATTGATCAAATAAAATCTAATTGACTGAATAGAATAGACTAGAATATGATAGAATATGTTCAAATTAAATATCCCTTCTGTCTGTCACACATTGGGTGGTGCACACAGGAATGTGGATTCCCGTGCACTTTCAACACTGTGTTGAAAGTGCTAAAGGCATTAAAAATAATTTAAAATAAGCCTGACAGCTGAAATTTCCCCCCCTCATGTTTATCACATCTTTAGTGAGTAAAATATAAAACCGAAATAGTGACTAGGAAATGCATTAAGACTTTTTGCACAAGTTGTAATCACTTGTAGCCGGTGTAGAAACATATTGTGATCACTGTACAAGTGTAAATTGAGGAGGAGGAGGAGGAATAAGAAGAATTTATTTTCAGTGCTTGTTCACTAGTATAGAGCAGGGCCCCTTGAACCGTACTTTGGAGCGTTTGTCATAGTAAATAATTGGCGCTTTCCCTCCCTGCTGGAAAGCGTCTTTGCGAGCGTCCGATTTGCCCTTGGCGCTTTTGGATCCGGCAGGCGAGCTTAATGGCGCTTTCCACTCCGCTAGCGCTCGCGTTAGCCTAGCCTGTCATCATTCGCTGAGTGGTGCTGTTAGCTAATGCTGCCTGAGTGGCGTATAGTACGCTCGGGCTGGTACAGTGAGAGCAGGGGCTCTGTGTTTACAGAGTCCCGGCTGGCTGCCATGTCACTGTAATTTGCCTGGCTACGGTAGGAAAGAGGAAAGCTGAGTGTGTCTCTTTACCAAAGGTTAGGGCCTTGCTTAGATGGCAGTGCTTTAGTATTTTAGTGTCATTATGAATAATTCTATGTATCATATTGGATTGCTGACAGGTAGCAGGAGATTTTATTTAGAATGACTTACACAATTTAATGTTTTTTACTTAGTACCTGTACATCTGAGTATATACAGAAAGCAATCAGTTTAAGTATCACATTGTACGGTGCAATGGTACATTGACAGTATCACGTTACAATGACCGTACTGGGAAGCCCAGTTCCCTAACCATTATATGTACAGTATCAGAGAAATAGCTACTGATGAATACAGTGTATGAATTGGTAAGGCAAATTATAGGACGAATGGTAAAATTTAAGTTTTTTAAAAAGACTGGAAGTGATTGTGGGGAAAGAATGAATAAAGCAAATAACCCAGCACAGTGATTGTGATGTCATTTGTGATGTCACAGAGCACAGTCAGTTCAGGCGGAAAACAAAAATCATTGGAGTCAGGGAACTTCATTATGTGATTCACGATTGAAATGAGAAACGGCAATTAATTTTTAAAAATAATCGACATACAGCATAGAGCTTTATGGCATGTAGTCAATCGACATTCTGTCCCTTAGATCTGACTCTGTGTTTTCTTTTCATTAATCCCAGTTGGCTATTGCTCAAGCTGCCAAATTGAAATAATAATGGTTCTGTGACATACGGAGCGGGGAAGCAGCGGGGGCTAGAGAGGAACAGCGCTTGTGTGTGTGCAGGCAGCACATCGGCGTCTCATTAGGAGGAGGTGTTTTTTCCCTCGCAGGTAGTGCTGTAAGTGAAACCCGTACAGCCCGGCTGGGTACCGTAGCCCCACGCAGGCGACTGCTAAAATAAACTGAATAAATTAATAACTGTCGAGCGTCAATCAATTTTTACATTTTTTTTTTCCCTTTTGGGGGAAGGAGCATGGCTTCCACAGAACTCTTAACCAGCCCGCCTGTGCTTTAAACTGTAGGCCTATGCTCCCTACCCGAGTAAGAGATGATGTTACTGTGCCTCAGGAGGACGCTGCTTATAACTTTCAAACAAAATGGGGGTTAGAATTAGTCCTGAAATTAATACGGTTAGTTTTTCCAAACTTCAAACAAGGCAATGGTGAGATGCGTCCAAACCGATGGTGAAAAACTGGCCGTTTTTTAAAAAGTGAAATAAGTCTTCCCATCCGCATGTTCCCTCCCAGATTCTCTGTATTCTGCATCCAGGGGCTCCTTCACTGCCTCCCAGTTCATGTTCTATTTACTTGGAAAATGTTCCCCCCCCCTTCCTCCTCCCTGCCAGGTCTTCGTCTACTGATGTTTTAAACGCAAAAACAAACTGTCAAAAAATTTCTGTGAGACCCCCTTCTTTCTCAGCCCCTGCCACGGGGAGCTCCGGCAGTCCAGGCGCTGAATGCAGAGCGTTCACTCGCACTCGGCTAATTCCCGCGCGCTAGCCCATTAAACGTAATTTTCTCCTTTTTTTTTTTAGCGTCGCACGATGAAAAAACGCTCCGTAACATCCTCGGTTTGGCCAGCCGGCTGCTTCGGGCTCGCTACGCTGCACAAATAAGCAAAGCTGTAATTAAAGAGAGGCAAAGGTATGGAGGAGGTCACGGTGTTTAAGGAGCCGGTCGTATTACATAAAGGTTCTTATGTGGGCCAAACTTTTCACTCTCACATTATTACTAGTAGTAGTAGTAGCAGAAGCAGCAGCAGTAGCAGTGGTAGTGGCTGTAGCAGTAGCAGTGGTAGTAGTAGCAGCAGTAGTAGTATTAGTAGCAGTAGCAGAAGTAGGAGCAGCAGTAATAGCAGTGGTCGTAGTAGTAGTAGTAACAGGAGCAGCAGTAGCATTTGTAATAGTAGCTGGAGTAGTAGCAACAGCAGCCATAGCAGTAGCAGCAGTAGTTGTGGTAGTCATAGACGTACTGTAGATCCTGCGGGAGAGAATTCATGGAGAACTCTGCCTTCTCTCTTCACAGAGCTGATGGGTGTTTCACATGCTCTGCCGATATAGTTACCTTTTCAATTCCCTTGGGTCAGTCTGTTATCATATTAAATATTAAATATTATTGAATATTATATTTATTAAAACAAACAGATGGAGCGGGACTATGTGGGCCCTCTAAAATAAATCTCAGTTATTAACCATGTATAAAACTGTGCAAACGTTCCAGATATTCTTTTAAAATGTAATTCAATCAAAAAAAAACACCAGCAGTATTTGTAATGTCTGATTATGAAGTAAAATGAAAGTTTTAATTGTTGTTTTTGTCTCTTTAGACCAGGCAATGATGCAAGATGAAAAAAATCTATGCTTTTATAATCAGTTGATCAGTGTGGAAAGGAATGATACACATGATTATTTTGCTTGAAAATTTTCCAGTTTGTTTCTACTCTGTCCTACATAAAATTTTGTACTGCTGGTGAAATTACCTTTTGAATCTTGAATAAAAGCTAGATCAGATTCCTCCTTGATCAAACAGCCCTTTGAAATGCTTCCATGGCAGATGGCGTTTGGAGAGGGAAATGGGCAAAAACTGTTTTCCTTTCCGTCTCAAGCCGTTGGGAGATACAACGGCTGTGTTGAGAGTGGGGAATGCCATCAGCAACTTGCGATTTTAACAGCCACACCTGCGGCTGCCATTGAGTCTTTCATGTACCGACTAAAAAGAAACGGACCAAGGAGGGATACCTGAGGGACGTCCTCTCCAGTTCCAAAATTTGAAAATCACATTTATTGATCTCCGTTCTGCAGATCATATCAAAACCTAGCAGCTAGGGGCGACATAGCTCAGGAGGTAAGAGCGGTTGTCTGGCAGTCGGAGGGTTGCCGGTTCAAACCCCGCCCTGGGCATGTCGAAGTGTCCCTGAGCAAGACACCTAACCCCTAACTGCTCTGGTGAATGAGAGGCATCAATTGTAAAGCGCTTTGGATAAAAGTGCTATATAAATGCAGTCCATTTACCATTTACCATTTAGCTTCCAGAGATGGGATATACTTCATTATTCATTGTGCATTTTGTACATGCTGTACTACACTCGGCCATTAAAATTACTGAGAGCCAACGAGAGGCTTCTCCTTTCCTTAGCTGCAGTTTTTATGCCTTTGCTTAAGCTGTTGAAACTGTAGATTTAATATGGCAAAAATGCATTTTATATGGCAAAAGTACATTTTTAAGAGATCCAATTACCACAGCCCAACTATGTTCAAGTTAGTTCAGGCATTGTGCATGTTGAACATGGTTGTTTAGTGGACATCGTATTGTGCCGTATTTCTATAGTGACCTGCTTTTATTTTATGATGTGGACTCCATCACATTATTGTCTTTATATTGTCTTTTTAATTTCTTGTCCGACTCTCCACTCTGTTATCCAGTAATAAGGCTGAAGATAAAAGTTCCTCAGAGCTTCAGGTGGCAGGTAAGATTGGGGAGGGAGGGGGGTGGGGAGGGGCACAGCGGCTTGTCTGTTTTGTGTCTCCATGTTCTGAAGAGCTGACAGCTCTCATCTGCAGTTCTGAGTAAAACTAGGGAGACAGCGCAGGATGATTACTAAAGATTAAAGGGTGGACAGGAGAGAACGACTATATCCCTCAGTCAGCTTCCATATTTTGTACGCTCATCTTTTTTTTTTTTTTTCTCGAATGCAAAGAAAGAAAGATCAACTGAGTTCACACAGTGGGGTGGATACTTCCATTGTGAAGGATTTGGGCATGAATGATTAATGTCATTGTTCAGCAGTGGAGATGAAATGAATGCAAGAGGCAGGTGTGTCTATGTGCGAGAGAGAGAGAGAGAGAGAGAGGCAGACTGTGAGAGGGAGAGAGAAGGAATGTGGGTGTGCGTATACAGACTCGATGAATATTAATGCAGTGGTGTTCGCTCTCCCTGGTCACAGGATGTCGGAAAATATATTTACATATTGCGCGATCGCCTCGAAGAATGTTAAGCGTTGATGATGAAAATTTTTGTTCGAAGTTATACTTCTGACTCATTTCCAAAGTCACCTTTTTGAAATGTCTTGAGTTGTGACTCATTGCAGGTGGAAAAAAAACCCTCTTTCCCTGTAATATATAAATCATTATATATTATTTGCCTGCCTGTGCTGGATTTTATGATTTAGGCGTATGGCTGCCGATAAATATGTGTTCAGTTGGAGGATACAATGTTTGGGTCACAACACAAGCCCTGTCCCTGTATATTACCCCCCCCCCCGCCCCCCCCAGAAAGCCCAAAACCTCAACCGCAACGTACCATGTGGAGAAAGGTGGCTCACGAACCACAAACAGGTAATCATAGTGCACAGCTAACTGTCCCAGTCTGATGAGGAATAAACCGGAGTCATGCGACCTGCAATATTTCACCCCTGACATTTCCGCGCTCGGGCTGGCTGGCTAATACCTCAGGCTATTACACCCAGCCGGCCAGCTTGGTTCCTCCTAAGATTGCTCCCCTTTCGGAAGATTTTTTTTCTTGCCACCATTTGAGTGATTTTTCTTCCCTCTTGAGTGAGTGATTTGCTGGCTTTTTTTTTTGGGGCGGGGGGGTTGAGGGCCTGTTTTTTTTAATGCACTTTTCCTTATATATAGTTATGGTAATAATTATGACATCAACATTGGGTAAATGACAGTGTTGTCAGAAATTAAAGAAAGACAGCACATACTGTATGAAAGTTTTCCCAGAGGAAAAAAAACAAAACGTTCAGCCTGAACCGGTCAGGAATATGAATCGCCTCCATTCACGGATGTGTGGAATTTAAGACTACACTGTGGGGTCGACCAAATCTGACCTGGCTCCTCTGGGCTCGTTTTGCTGGGCTGTGCACCTTTCTGGGTTCGACCCAGCTCACAGTCTCAAATTCTTACCCCTAACCAACCCCAAAATAAGGAGGATGGGCGGCAGGGGGTTCTCCTGTGAACCCTGAATTTAGGCTGCGCTCTTGATTTAGTACTTGTTCGTTCGTCGCTGTTCTGGTGTCTGTAGTGGATTGTCTCAGATTCCAGCTCCGTTTTTGTGTGAAGACGTTCCCCCTAAAAAAAAGCACCAAGATGCCACTTGACCTCTGAAATTCGAGTGAACACTTCACCCCAGAAACAAAGGCCGTTCTGCAGAAAGGAACAAGCATCCAGTGCTCCACGTCCACGCTAACATTCCTTCTCCTGCGTTGAAAAATTTAGGGGCACTATAATGCATCCCAATTAGTAGATGTGCTCCTAAATTTTTTTTTCCGGTTAGCGCACATCAACTTTCAGGAGCAATTGCTTTTGAAAGGGGTGCACTGAAGAACACTGGAAACTCAAACACCGATTGTAATTCAAAGCACAAACACATTTCAGAACAAAAAAGAAAAAAAAAAAACATGAAAGATTTATGGTTTCCTAAGTTTCAACCATTTTGTAAATTCCTATAAATAAAAAATGGATACAGCGTTGATTCTTGGTAGGAGAAGATTGAAGAGGTTATTTTTTATTATTCATCTGGGGTGAAGTATTTATGAGGTCACATTTGTGACTCAGTTTATGCTGGGCCCTACTGTGCTTGCTGGATGGGGTCATTGGTTTCAGAATCTCAGGCGGATCCACTGATGTGCTCCAGTATTGCAGACAGCAATTAGCATTGAAGGAGAGACAAAAATACATCTGTATTTTTTTTTGTGTCTCCTAAAACATTTTTTTAAATTACCTTCTAAAAAGTATGCGTCACATGCTTTTAATTGACATCATTGGTTTAACCTTGATGGAACCGCGACCGGTGGGGGTTATGTGTTGCTGCCAAGATTTCTGTTACCCCCCCCACTGGTTACACACACGGGGGTGTGGGAGTGTGGGGGGGTACATCCTGTGCAGCTGCTACTGTTCAGAATGGTTTTGCCATGAATCAGAGACCTCAGACCGGACCTGTCGGGTAAAATCGGGGTGCCGCAATCCCACAAAAGCAGAGGAATTTTGCTTAATTGTCATTTTTAACGTCTCTCCGGTGTAAGCTGGTTTAAAAAACTCCCCATTTCCGTCTCAAATACGGCAAACCACCGCTGTCCCTTCTGGTGAGTCACTGCCACTGGGGCCAGTAAAAATGCGTGTGCTCGCTGGATGTGGAGCCAGTAGGATTGTGGGTAGAGCTCCTATTCTGAGAAGCATTGCTGCGGTCACATTACTGTCCTTATTTCATTTTACACCCTTTTTTCTCTCTCTCTCCGTTTCGGGACAGTCGCGCCCGTTGACCCAAATGCCTGCCTGCTCCACTCACGCTTGTAGCCCCCTTTTTTGGATTTTAAGTGTCGGTTGGATTATTATTATTTTTTTATTTTTTTTTTTTTTATACCAAAAAATATTTATGTACAGTGCTTGGTTGTGAAATCACGCCGTTTGTGGTGAAGGTGATCTAAACCAGTCTGCACTGGAACAGAGCATTTTCAGAGGTTCATCATGCAGTTATTTGGCATGTTGATGTGGTGCAGGCTGCCAAGTCTATGCTACCCACTGTCGCGTTGAACCGTTTCTTTTGAAACTCCGGTCCCAGGAACTTAAATGAAGCAAAGAAAAGAGCAAAAAAAAAACATGCTAAAGAGAGCTTTTAATTTAACACTGCTGCCAAGACCATCAAACAGAACATTAGGGCAAGTACAAAAGAGTCTTATTTCCATGTACAGATTAATATCCAGTCCACTGGGGATAATGATTTGTTGATCTAAGAACTGTTTCAGCTGTAGACCACAGCAACAGTCACCCAGGAAGGTTTTATCACTTCAGTCAAAGACCAACAGGCAGAAACTGAAATACTATCACATGCGTGCATTTTTATCTTCTGAATTTCTTCTGATAAGCAAACAAAAAAGACAACTGCAATTTTTTTAGTTTGAGGTGGAGGCCCCCAGAACATTAATTTAATAAATAATCAAATCCCATTTAATAATCAATAAAGATAATCAAATCCCATAATAATATCTATCTAGCTAATCTGCTAATCATAATCTGCTCACCGCTATAATGATCCAGACAAGTGTAACCCATTGATGATTTTTAGATTTATGATTTTCGTGTAATAATAATTAATATTTAAATGCAGGTACTTTACAATTCAGGTGTTAATGTGTTACTGCTGTTCTCGTATTCTGTGATGCTGGTTTTCCAAGTACTTCCACAAAATCGAAAACATTGACTCCTGTGTGAAGAAGACACGGCACAGCTGGTACACCCAAGAGACGCTGTACAAATATTTTGTCATGTGATGATTTCTTTCTTATTTTTTTTTTTCTTCACAAACCGTAGTGCAGTTCCAGAGCGGAGAACCGCACCTGACAGGAGAGATCTCATATCAGTGGAATGAGAGCGTACTGACATCGGTGCGCTGAACTGAGCCGCTCTCATCTTTTAGTCACAAAGGAAAATAAAGTTGGCGAAATGTAAAAAAAAAAAAAAAAAAAAAAAAATCCTGCTCGTTCTATACATAAATAAATCCTGCATCTCGCTGCTGAGCTCGATCCGAATGGAAGCCAAAGTGCAGAAAGCAGGAATAGTCCCGGGCAATACAGGTGCATTGTGGGTACAGTTAACCCCAGCTAACCAGAGCAGTTTTTTAAAAACATTTCTTGAAATGTCTTTAACCTACACAATACAGAATCAGATGAAGATTAGCATCTGAGCTAACTCACGGGCTTTGCAAAATATACTGCAAGCAGCAACATCTAGTGTTGAAAATTGCATACCTTCACAGATAGATAGCTAGATAGATAGACGCAATAGATAGATAGATATGTAAGTAAGCTGTAGGGCCTGGAGAATGTCAGATGAGTTATCCTGCTCTGCCCGAGCACGTGCAATGCTAAATTACTACATGGTTTAGGAACATCCGAACCCTTGAGTGGATCTGATGCTGGGGATCTTTATTCTTGTCTGATCTCATCCTGGGATGTAAGGGTTCGAGAAAGAGAGAGAGAGAGAGAGAGACTGTCCTTGGGCCTTTTTGAGTTCCACAGTGCGAGGAGAATCTCAAGTAATTGGCGTCCGAATTAAAGAAACGGGAGAGGAGCGGGGGGGGGGGGGGGGGGGGGGGGGGGCAGGGGGGGGGGGGAACAGGCCGATAAATTATTTCACTCCTACGCAGAAGTACAGTGTTCAAAGGGAACGAGGTTCTTTGTAGCTTTGCGCTTGTTCTTGATTTGCCATGAAGGCTCTGCGACTGTCTATTCTTAGACGTTCGGAGGTGAGGATGGAGCCAGTTTTGCTCGTGCCTTTCGCTCAGGGATCAACCCCGGCCATTTTGTGGCTGTTTGCTACTTATGTTGTTCACACTACCTGTCAGTGTTTGGACTGTTAAGACAGGACCCAGAGTGCTGCTGTAGAAGTTCCCTGCTTGAATCATTGTCATACACTGTAAAAAAAATTTCAGTTAATTTTTGCAGTAAAAGTCTGTAAAATAGGGAAGGTATGAAATTGTAAACAGCCGAAATGTAAATTTTTACAATATTTATATGAGAAATTAAGGGATATAATGGCACCCAAGATGGCGCTGAGTGTGAGTGTGAAGTGGCTGACGGTCCCTCCTGCAGAATTTTCCCTGCAGTATGTTACTGTACTTACTGGCTCTTATGACCACTGCAGAATTTTCCCTGCAGTATGTTACTGTACTTACTGGCTCTTATGACCACTGCAGAATTTTCCCTGCAGTATGTTACTGTACTTACTGGCTCTTATGACCACTGCAGAATTTCCTCTACAGTATGTTACTCTACTTACTGGCTTTTATGACCACTTGCACCTACAGACTGTACTGGGCACATGTTCTGACCACATGCACTTACAGACTGTACTGACCTCACGTTTTGACCGTACACCCTGTCAGTGACTTAATTTTTGCTGTTTTTTTAGCAATGCGGCATGGTTGGCCTGCTGTAGCAATTTCCTCATTCCGCTTCAACCAGAAAAGTGTAAATAGAAAAGATAAATTTAAAAAAAGTTCAAATTATTCGAATCGTCTCTACAGACACACTGACAGGTTTACCTGTAGCTGGGTGGTGTGTGGAGCGGTTCGCCGCTGAGTATCATCATGTCACGAAAGGCCGCTGTGCTGTCGTGCGAGAGAGCGCACGCATGAAATCACCCCATTTCTCGGGGTGAGAAATAAATTAAGCCGTCGAGTCAGCTCAGCCCGCTCACAGCGAGTCTGACACTGAGGAGAATTAATGCGAGGCGGCTCCAGTGCAGCTCGAGCGCCGTGAGCAGGGAGCGCGCCGACTGCATCGATGGAGGAGCGTAATCGCTCGGCCCGAGGCTGAGCAGCCCGATACGTAAACAAACGCAGCTCCCTGCTCACCTGCCGTCGCCGCCGGCAACAGCGGGTTGTCCAGCAGCCACTCGGGATGAAAAGTTACATTCCTGGTTTCTTGCTTTTTATGATTATTATTATATTATTATTATTTTTATTTATTTATTTATTTTCTTTAGTTGAGAGAAATTTCAGTAGAGCGGATGGGAATAATAATAATAATAATAATAATAATAATAATAATAATAATGATAACAACACCAGTGCATTTAATTTAATCAGCTGACTATGTAAACTGTAGGGGACTATCTATATCTGTCACTAGAGAATTGAAGCAGAATCCAGTGGACATCCTGTGTAGCTATATGTGTCAGGAAATCATGTCCACTATTTTCAATTCCCACCATTGTCTCTGTGAAATACCCTCATCATTATTCGCTTCATCATCAAATATAAATAGATAAGAATTTTCCCATGCCCATTTCTATTTCACCATAATTCCATTAATATTTTTTGAGTGACCCTACATTTAATCCTATATACAACAAATATTAAGTGGAAAATCCTTTTCATTCTCCCATATTAATACATTTTGTCCCTTTGTTCTCTGTCATGTGATGATAAAATGAATGAACAATTAACTATGCAATCAAGTAAATGTTACTTTTTGAATTAAAACAAGCACCTGCCATTTGACTAATCAACTAAGAAGAGCTCAAATAATTGTTTTGCATTTCTTCATCTGAAGAATACGTCAGAAAGAACATATAGGCTATAACTGCGCATATACTGAACAGCAGCAGTTTATGCCCTAAACAACAGCAACATGCACTTCCAGGTAATGCAGGGCATTACATTTTTTTGGCCATTTTTCTCCCATTTTCTCATCAATTTAGTTGTTATGCCAATTCCCCGTGTGTATCACAGTCCTGGTTGATGTGCTATCCTCTGTCGGTCTGGGGAGGGTGTAGACTGCCACATGCCAGCCTCCGATACATGTGGAGTCGCCAGCCGCTTCTTTTCACCTGACAGCAAGGAGTTTCACTGGGAGAGCGTAACGCGGAGTGCGGAGGTTCACGCTATCTCCCCCAGATCCCCTCCCTGCTGACAGGCGCCCCGACCAGCCAGTAGTCTGGTCGCGGAAAGTATGAAGCAGCCTTAAGGTTGACGTAAGGCTGATGTGGGTGCTCTGTTGCACTTTGTCTGTGGGAGGTAGCCGCGATAGAGCGTGGAGGTAGTCTGCCCATTGGGAAGGTTCTGGGGAAGATGTTGCAGCTACATCACTTGCCAAGGAATCAGATCTGTGTCAGAATTATCAAGTAAAACATTTCTGATTGGGAGCAAAAAAAAACCCAGATATTACAAAGAAAATTGTTGATTTCAGGAATTAAACTTAAGATTTTAGACTTTGGAACAAAAACGAGAAAAAAAGTATTTTTTCTATACCTGTGCAAACTATCTGTTTTGTTTGATAGTTTATATGATGTTTTGTTTCATACTTCTGACAAAAATCTGTTGGAGATGTGTCGGTAGTCTGGAGGGAGAACCGGCACACTGAGACAGACAGTTAGATTAACCAATAGGGAGCCACCGCTGGCTCCGCGTGCCAGGCGAGGCCCCTCCCTTTTGCCCCGGAAAGTTCGTCCCGACTATCCACTATACTTCCTGTGAACGTGTATGACCATGGCTCCGCTGAAATAATGCGTGTCGTCTGATTAAGTCTACACTATAACGGGTAAACTAATATTTTACACAAATTCGAAATTTTAAACATGCAATTAGAGATTATACCACACTGTCTTCTCCTGTCAAGATACAGTAATGGGTCGGATTAAAGTCGGAACACTGTCTAGCGGCTGCAGTTGTTGCGCCGTTTGGCTAGTTAGCTAGCTTGCAAGTATTAGCTAATGAATATGTGTTTTGTGGTGATTTTATAAATTTTAGTTATATTAGTTCTGCTTGCGGTGAGTCGAGGAAAGACTCCTGTGGAGACCAATCTACATTGTTCATTTTAATAGCTAACAAAGTATTCCCATATCCCTTAAATACGTTCCCACCGGTGCACAAATAAGCAGTTGGATGCATTTGTTGACAAAGGTGTGGGATGGCAAGGGGCGGCACTAGCAGTAGCATTCCCCTGGCTAGCTAGTTTACTAGCAAATGTTAGCTCGTACTTGAGCGTTTTCGCTTGGCCTGCAAATTAAACTTGGATATTAACGTCGCGTCGCTCATAAACCACTGCTTTATATTGTGAACTATCAAGACAACGATTTCCATTGCTCATGAAAAAATGCCAGAAACGTTGCATGGGATACAAACCATAGACATATATACATGGCGTTGCGTCATTGTAACCTTGTTTTCTTTCTTGACCAGTTTGAAAATGTCTGAGTTTTTTATGGAGTGTGAGGAGGAGGAGCTAGAACCATGGCAAAGGAGCATCCCAGAAATTAATTTGGTGGATGATCATGATGACGACGGTGATGAACCCGTTTTTGTTGGAGAGATCTGTAACTCCGAAGTGACTCCAAACACCAGACCAAGTATGAGTTTGTCCCGCATTCCACCGTGTGGCTTCTACACAGTGCTCATTTGTGTTATTAGCTCGATAAACGGATACTTTAAGGCTCATGTACACCACACGAGTAGCGGCCTCTGCACGAAGCTTCTGCAAAGTAATGGCAGTGATGAGATGCTGTACACCAGAGGCCAATGCGCGTGGAATAAGCGTCTGTTTTATAGTTCCGTTTTGCTTCGCGATACAGCGTATGTTTAGACACACGGATTTGCTATAAGCTGCTGCGCGTGGTTATATCAATACAGGCGCGTGCCATTTTACCACCTGTAATGGTGGAGAACAGAAGGTATTTCAGCAAGGAGCTACAGTGCTGAAGATCTAGCCATTTTTGTTTTGTCTTGCAAGAAAATTAAAACTTTTGGGAAAAGTCTGAGTTTGCGATTGTGAATTAAGTTTTTTTTGCAATTTTGCTGGGACAGTTTATTCCACGAGGGTAATCCTTATGGTGATTCGACTGCTTTTACAAAGTCAGATTCTCATCATTTAAATTGATTGTTGTGAATAAAGGTATGAGAGACGTGCAATGAGAGACATTTCCAGTGAGTAATGCTTATTAAAAGATGCGTTCTGCCTCAGCTGTTTCAAGTTGATGAGCTTTGTCAGTAGTCTCCCAACCACCAAATTATGAATGAAATCTTTGTTGTGCCACTGAGTTCTCAGAGATGACCTTTTCAACACTGGAATGCACAATGGAAATACATGACAGATGTTGTGAAGGGGATTGATAATTCTTCAAGAATATGAGAATTAAGGTAGGAATACCTGGGAGAGGGATGAGAGAGGCTGCTCTGAAAATAACTCACTGCGCCGGTGAATTAAATGTGAGAAAAACGGAGAGGGCAAAGAGCAATAATATCATGGACATTTTTTTGCATTTAATTTTGGTATTTTTGCATCTTGTAATTTTGTGGTAAAATAGGGGGGCCTAGATATAATTATCAACAACAAGGTGCTGCTTATTTCTGTATACACAGCTTATGTCTTAGGCATGACTGAAGCCAATGTAGCCTTCTGGAGAAAGTGCTAGAGACATGAAGCAAATGGAACTATTGTAGACGCAAGCGACATGGTGTGTTGCTTCTGTGCCATGGCCGCTATGCGTGGTGTATATGAGCCTGTAGTGCTTGTGCTGTTTTGAGGAATGCCTCAGTCATGATGTATCTCTGCACAGAAAGGTGCCAATTTCATGGGTTTGCTTTGCTTTGCTTGTTTGAAGATTGTATCTGCTGACTTTAGAATTGATGTATATTCAGTTAATTTCACAGGTTTACTATCATGTGCCCAGGTCCCGCTCCTGTCGTAAAAGCTGTCAACCAGCGGGGGGGGGCCGGGGCCGGGGCCGCACCAACGTCCCCCCAAAGGCCCCCACAGGTCCACGGCAGCGCTCAGCCCCCCTCCTGCTCCTCCTCCGGGCCCATATTGCCCCAGCCCGCCTCCTGCACCTCCTCCGGGCCCATATTGCCCCAGCCCGCCTCCTGCACCTCCTCCGGGCCCATAGTGCCCCAGCTCGCCTCCTGCACCTCCTCTGGGCCCACAGTGCCCCAGCCTGCCTCCTGCACCTCCTCCGGGCCCGTAGTGCCCCAGCCCGCCTCCTGCACCTCCTCCGGGCCCGTAGTGCCCCAGCCCGCCTCCTGCACCTCCTCCGGGCCCATAGTACCCCAGCCTACCTCCTGCATCTCCTCTGGGCCCACAGTGCCCCAGCCCGCCTCCTGCACCTCCTCCGGGCCCGTAGTGCCCCAGCCTGCCTCCTGCACCTCCTCCGGGCCCATAGTGCCCCAGCCTGCCTCCTGCACCTCCTCCGGGCCCATAGTACCCCAGCCTACCTCCTGCACCTCCTCCGGCCCCAGAGTGCCCCAGCCTGCCTCCTGCACCTCCTCCGGGCCCATAGTGCCCCAGCCTCGCCTCCTGCACCTCCTCCGGGCCCATAGTGCCCCAGCCCGCCTCCTGCACCTCCTCCGGGCCCATAGTGCCCCAGCCCGCCGTCAAGGCGACAGCGCAGTCCGTCACCAAGTCTTTACTCATTGCTGTGGCGTCTCGGCCTGGGTCCCTTCCCACCGTCGCACGGCCCGTGTCCCACGCCTTGTCCGCACAGGCTCCCCGGACCATAATCATCAACAACCAGGTAGCGTCTCTGCGGTCACTTTGCTCTACAGTTTTACCTCCTGCAGTTTGTTCATATGTTCTTAGTTTGCATGACTGTAGCTGTTAACACACCGGTCTGACTGAAGTTGATTAGAAACAGAGCAAATACACATTTATTCTTTGTTTGAATGCTATCATTTGAGAATATTTTCCTTGTCGTTCAGGGCTACATAGTGACATCTCCCCAAATAGCCAACAACTCTACGTTCATCGCTTCTCTTGGAAATCAGTATCCACCTGGAACATCTTTCACCGTTCTTCCAGGTACAAGTTCAAAGACTTACCATTTAATTTGTATATACTGAAAGTAACAAATGCGCTGTGTGTAATTGACTGCATCTCTAAGTACAACGTATGACCAAAGGTATTTAGACACCCTTTGGTCTGGGGATATTTTTAATGGTTTGGGCTGGGCCCCTTAGTTCCAGTGAAGAGAAATCTTAATGCTACTCTGGGCAAGGGCCATATAGAAATGGATTTGTCGAGAATGGTATGGAAGAACTTGACTGACCTGCAAAGAGCCCTGACCTCCACCCTGTCCAGCACCTTTGGGATTAATTGGAAAGCCAACTGCAAGCCAGGCTTAATCACCAAATCAGTGCCTGACATCAGTATTGCTCTTCTGGCTGAATGGAAGCAAATCCCTGCAACAATGCTCCAATATCTAGTATAAAGCCTTCCCGGAAGAGTGGAGGTTGCTATGGCGGCAAAGGGTGGACCATTTTAATGCCCATAATTTTGGATGTGGGGTGTCCACGTACTTTTGTCCAAAACTCGACAGATATGTTTTGTGATACCGTATGTTGATTAATGCCAGCTTTGGTCCAGCCCTTGGCTTGCTCAAATAAATGTCTTGTTGTGTAAGCTGCTTTGCTTGCAAAGGAAAATTCAGCTATATTTGACCATGCCAGTGTCATGTAATGTTCTGAGTTCCTTCTTTTCATCCTTTGCAGCTGGACAGCAGTTGCTGCCGCAGGTGACTCCTGCGAAGGCTGTACCGGGGGTGGTCCACAGGCCCCAGGTGCAGCTGATACAGAACAGCATTGTCACCCTGGCCAACGTGCAGAGCCCCCGCAGCCAAAGCAGCCGGCTGCACAGTTCAGCCCTACCAAACTGCAGCCTCTACAAATGAACGCAGACCACACTTCAGCCCATACAAGTTAGTACCTTTTTTTTAATACTCATTTCAGTTCTTATTTATAAAGTAGACTAAAAAAGATAGGGGGGACAATTAATATACTGGGGCGACATAGCTCAGGAGGTAAGAGCGGTTGTCCGGCAGTCGGAGGGTTGCCGGTTCGATCCCCCGCCCTGGGCATGTCAAAGTGTCCCTGAGCAAGACACCTAACCCCTAATTGCTCCCAACGAGCTGATTGGTACCTTATTCACCCCCAGGGCGGGGGATCGAACCAGCAACCCTCCGACTATCAGTCAACCGCTCTTATCTTACGTACAACTGCTGCATTACAATTCACAAATGTAGACTTGGTGCGCCTGGCGAGTGTGGCTCTGGCACATTCACTCTGCTAATTAAGACGTCTTTGGATTGCAACTTAGACAGGATGTTGATATTTACGCAACTTTATTGGGACTTTATTCTAGTTTGGTTAGGACACCCCGCTTTTTAAAAAAAAAATTCTTTTTAAAGTTGTTCCTTTTTTTTTTTTCTTTCCAGTTGCAGGCTGTTATGGGAAAAGGATCGCAGAGTGAAACGTTGAGCAGCCTGGCGAGCGCAACCGAGGAGCTGAAGAGGGTCGTGTTGGAGAGCGCGCGTCGTCACGGGGCTCCACTCATACCCTGGGTGGGAAACTTTCGGCCGAGGAAGCTGCCAGTTCGAGAGTTTCTTTGACCAGATCAACCGCAGACCCGAGTTCGCTGACCATCCGCTGCGGGACCCCTACAGGACGACGGCCTACTGGAGGAACAGGCTGGTGGACACGCTCATTCAATGCACGGAGGCGCGGGCCACGTCCGGCCTGTCTGACGGGGCGTGGAGCGACTTCCTGCAGCCGCTCAGGACGTCCGGCGCGTGGGCCTCCGACGTCGGCGACTACGTCCTCCCTGGGCTGGCTCACCTGTTCAGGGTGCATGTGCTCGTTTACCAGACCTTCTACAACCCGCAGCGGCCCACCCCGATCGTGGTCGTCCCCGCCACGGTCTTCGGCGCCGAGCCCTTCGGCCGCGACCCGGTCATCCTCGGCTGGGACTCCAGCCGCTACGAAAGTTTTGTCTGCACCTCCGACGAGTCCCTGAGGAGGACGGCCGAGCTGGTGGAGGAGTGGAGGACCGGCGCCTACGCCGTGTCCGTTCACGACGTCCCCTCTCTGCACAGGCAGTGGGAGCAGCCGAGGAAGGAGAGGAGGCGGAGCGTTTGCGAGGAGGAGGAGGACCCGGAAAAAATGGAACGTGACTCGGTGGACTCTGATTGCCCGTTCCACGCCTGAGGTGCAGGGGATGCAGTAGAGCGTTTAAACGTATCATCCCTCATCTTGAAAGCAAAGGCGGTTCGGCGTGCAGGCAACATTATTCCGAACAGGAAATAAGCCGTCGCAAAGCAGCCATAAGCCATCACAAGGCGGCCTTGGCGAGGGCA
Source organism: Anguilla japonica (assembly GCA_025169545.1). Classification (NCBI taxonomy): domain Eukaryota; kingdom Metazoa; phylum Chordata; class Actinopteri; order Anguilliformes; family Anguillidae; genus Anguilla; species Anguilla japonica. The sequence continues at coordinate 4,869,012 of CM045887.1, forward strand.
AGACACATACGGTACATGGAAAAAAACACGGATGAAGTGAGAGATGGGTACAGGTGCAGGGTTTGCAATAGAACGTTTAGGCGTATCATTTCTCATCTTCACAGCAAAGGTGGTTCAGCATGCAGGCAGCATTATTCTGAACAGGAAATAAGCCATCACAAAGCAGCCATGGCAAAGGCAGGAAGAGACGGTACATGGAGAGAAACATAGATAAAGTGAGAGATGGCAACAGAGTTAGTGTTTCAAAGAGGAGAAAACTCGAACCAGACAAAGTGAGAGAGCAAAACAGAGCTGCTTCTTCCAAGAGAAGAAAACTCCAACCAGACAAAGTGAGAGAGCAGAACAGAGCTGCTTCTTCCAAGAGAAAACAACTCCAACCAGAAAAAGTGAGAGCACAAAACAGAGCTTCTTATTACAAGAGAAAACAACTCCAACCAGACAAAGTGAGAGCACAAAACAGAGCTTCTTATTACAAGAGAAAACAACTCCAACCGGACAAAGTGAGAGCACAAAACAAAGTTTCCCGTTACAGATACAGACTTAATCATCCAGACAGGATATCTCACCAGAGGAAAATGTACTATATCACACAGAAGAGGAGGCAGAACATTTGCAAGGAGGAGGACCCGGCAAGGGTAGAACATAACACGGTGGACTCTGATTTGCTCATTCCAGACCTAGGATGCAGGGTACGCACCGATATCACCTTTTCACTCCCATACCCGATCCCGATCCATGAACTTTGAGTATCGACCGATACCGATACGATACTAGTGTTTTTTTTTTTTTCTCCTTTTATTTCTCCTGTATACAAACCGTGAATCATTATTGCTTCTAAACGGGTAACACCCAAGTATGGAAAAGTTCAACACCCCATTTCCTAACTTTGTAAATGGTTAGAAATAAAAGTGATGAAGAGCATGACTGAATTGTATGCTGTAGAGCTCTTTATTTTTTTCGGTCTTCAACAGTTAAAGTGCAACAGCATCTTAGTAAAAACAAGACATAAATGGCAAATAAATATGAATTCAATATTTTTTTAAAAGTGCATCAGAACAACTGAAGTACAATTATTCAGTATTCAAGTATTCAAAATTTTTCAGGTGCAAAGGTGAACTGTAACTGTAACCTGTGAAGGGCTAAGATGTTAGCGCTTACTTACAGCAGTGGCAGGTTCTTTTTGAGGTAGATGAGCGTTTCCGCTCTCTGGGCTGTCAGGCCGTTCCTCCTCCTCCTCGTCCACGGTGTTGGAGGCTGTGCTGAAACAGCCTCTCGCTCTCCACGCTGGTGCCAGGGGGGGCTGAGAGGAGCTCGGATGCAGTTAGCAGCCAGGGTGGGAAAGCGGAGTTTATTGATGCCCCAGTACTGGAGTGCGTTGTTGTCTGAGCGAGGAATTGTTTGTTCAGTCAAAAATACGTCTGTATCTGAAACTAGAGCTGCTCGATTATGGCAAAAATCATAATCACGATTGTTTTGGTCAGTATTGAGATCATGATTATTTAACACGATTACTCCTGACTTTGGAAACATCAAGCATTTATTGAGCTGAAGGTTGTTGTTTTGTCTTCTTTTCTCTAAGAAGAAACCAAGTGCAAAGCCAGTTCCTTAGATGTACCCCTGGGACATAATATTCATTTGCATCATGTGTAGATTCAATTAAATATTTACAGATAGAAAAATTACATACGTCTGATGTTACGAAATGTGCAAAAAAATTTGCATCTATGGTCTGGTCGCTTTTCAACTTTATGCTCATAGAGTGACTTCAAAGTTGAATTGTTAATATATCACAAAGGGTGCTGAAGAAAAGTTGCCTGTTCACTTTTGAGTGCTGCTGACAGAGAGCGGATGAAAGCCAGCCTGTGGATGAAAATATTGGAAAATGTTTAAATTTTGACTATTTCTTGGCAGGCCCGACGCCAGCTTGTAAGGGTGTGAATGAGCCCCGGTTAGAACCAGGACACGCGTCTTTGATGTGGTTGGCGGCCCACCACACACATTCATGAGAATCTCTATTTTTTTTTTTTTTGAAAAACTCCATTGTCTCAGCTCTTTCAATTTGTCAACAACTCTCGGAAGGGAGGGGCAAAAGTTTTGCACACAAAGTTGTTTTTCATAAAGAAATGATAAGTTCTGCCCCATGGCAATAAATCCAGAAACACTCACTCTCTTAATAATAAGCATAATAGCTTCATTTATAAAGTTTATTTTTTAAGCATGGGCAGTGTGTATCATTTATAGACCACATACTATTTAACGCAGACTCTCGACACTTCCAAAGCAAACAAATAAAAATGTTTCAAAGAGAACATTAATATAATAAAAACTAACAAACCCTCAGTGGAAAAACTTGCTGAACACCCCATACCTACAGTCATCTCTGGACTGTATTGTTTTCCAGACAATAAAAACAAAAATCAAAAAAGTTTAATAAGTGCGAGTGACCATAGACTTGGCACAACTGTAATGTCTAGCGAGGTCATAATGACCCGTTTCCAGTGCACACTCCCCAGAATGGTTCTGAACCCATACATGGCTTCCATTTTATCGCATTAAACACAGAATCAGCCTGCAGTTATTGCCATATGCATAGGGTCAAAAATCTTAGGAGGATAAGGGGATTGGCCCTTCAGTATAGCTTAGATGTTCTACAGTGAGCAGGCCAGTTTCAATGTAGTTCTCTGGGATTATAAGGAATTTACATGCACAGTGACAGCCATTTCTGAAAAATGAGCCATAGTGCCCTCACGCAATGTCCTCTGTCCTGATTGGATGTTGGTAGACCGTCCCCCGTCCTAATTTGACACCTGAAGTTCGCCTCCTGTCGTGATTGGACGACTGTAGGCTGTGCACTCTCCGTCCAACAAGCGTTGCAAACTCCCATCGCGTTGTACAGTGCGGGCGCAAAAAATCCGAATCAGAATCAGAATCGGGTTTATTGGCCAAACATGCTTTTCACACATGTAAGGAATTTGACTCCGGTTCACAGTAACTCACACTGTACTTACATTCAACAATGTCAACAACAACAACAACAACAATGACAAACAACAGCAAGAGTAGGTTTTACCTACAGTAAACAGTAGTGCTATCTTGCACAGCAGTCAAGTGCGTTGTGCATATGCATTGAATAAGTATGTACTAAATATGAGGAGTGGATGAATAAATTATTGCACAATGAACATGGCTGTGGGTGTGTACGACTATTTTTGATTGACAGGCTAGGATATGTACACAGGATATGTATGACTGTTTTTGATTGACAGGCTAGGATATGTACATAGGATTATGTATGACTGTTTTTGATTGACAGGCTAGGATATGTACATAGGATTATGTATGACTGTTTTTGATTGACAGGCATTGTACTGTGCTGGAGCGACTGGCGGCTTCGCTTCCGTAGCCGCGCCCCATCGACAGGCCCCGCCCCCATGTATCTTCGTCCTTGGAGCGCCGAGGGCAGTCGTCCCCATGGCAACCTCGTCTTTTCCAACTGATGTCATCAGATGTCAAATTAATACGCTCTCTCTCTTTTGTCCTTCGTCATCAGATTCGGCCTTCGCTTCACTCCCCTTCAAGCTCGCAGCCGGTCGTTCCTGTTTTTTTAAAGTTTTTTTTATTTATCAGGGCTGAATTGGCTCCAGCTCCCCCATCACTGCTTTTTAAAAGCAGCGAGACACAAACCGCTGTGAGATGTATTTATTTACATGAATGTCATCTGTGAGTGTGCTGATGGCTTTGTTCTAGCAGTGTAGCACTGGGGCAGATTGCCAGGCTCTCCCCCCCCCACACCCCCCCGCTAATATGGAAGTACTCTGTCACAGCTGCAGCCAATCACAGCCGTTCTCCTTCGGGAGGGCAGCGCACCTCTCCGAAATACGGGCAGGAGGCCTGCTGCGTCTGTTCTGCGTTTCGCGTCCCGCCAGCTGCAGCTGCTGCAGCTACTGCCCTTCAGCACTGCGCAGCTGGCGCAGTTTTTTTTTTTCCCAGCCTCTCCTGAATAGTGATGCGCATATTGATTTTTTTTTTTTTTTTTGCAATCTCACCGGTAAAAGACTGAGTTTTAAAAAAGGGGGGATGAAGAAGGAGAAAACTACATAGGATGGTCTTCCTCGCTGATGAAGACGTCGCACAATGAGAGAGGCCGTAGACTCCTGTCATCTCTTGACAAGCTAACCCCCCGAGCCCCTCCTCTCCCCCCCCCCCCCCCTCATCCTTAACACACACTGCTGCTCTCTCGCAACCACTTGACCTTTGACCTTCTCTTTAAGGGTCAGGCTTGCTTTCCCCTCTCCCAACACCCTGCCCCCCCCCCCCCCCCCCCCCTCGCTTTAGAGTCAGCAGTACTCTGCCCTTAACTGAGCAGGTTTTCACTGCGTATGCAGGGCTGAGTAACAAAGTGTTTTGTGTTTCAGCTACTCTCTGATTCACCCTCTTAAATTTCTCTTATTTCCCGTCTGTTCGTGGTTCTGTTCCCCATTGGGTCACCCACTGATTTGCCCCCCCCCCCCCCCCCCCCCCCCCAGTGGGCATCTTTACTGGTCCTTTTCCCAGCGTATTACAGCCGCTGTCGCTGCAGTGGCGCCCGTCCGTGCCATCTCTCTGTGGCTCTGTCGTTGTTTGCTGTGCGGAAGCCTGGCTTTGAGAGCATTGTTCTTTTTTAAATTCCCTCTCCGTGTTTACGAGGTCTGGGAAAAGTGCAGCGTCGGCTGGACTGTCTGTCTGTCTGTCTGTCTGTCTGTCTGCGTTTTAGGCTGCTGAACAAGCTGTTAACCTGTTGTGCGCTGTCACGTGTGTCATTAACCCGCTAGAGCCTGTTACCTGTGGCGTGCCTCACCTGTCACCTGCAGTTACCCCACCTGCGTGCTGAGGTTTGGATACTGTGAGGGGAAACGTCCCCGGACAGATACCCTAATCATATACAGCATATTTCATAAAACAAAGGACATTCTAAATTCTTGTCAAATCTCTAATTTGGGGTGGGGTAGCGTAGAATCGTCCACAAGTGTGTAAGATTGTGTAGAATAAACTGTTCATTATCAGTGTTAATTTACACGTCACATTTCATGTATCCTGGAACTTTTTCTGATTGGCTATTTTCTGATTGGCTATTTACCCATCCATCCAATGTTGACAGGGACAAATTCGCCCCGTTTATACTGAAATTAATCATGTTGTTTCTTCAGTTATTTGTGGTAGTTACGCGTTTCCAAATACAGCTTTAAACTGAACAGTTGTGCAGGTGGGATTGCGCAAGAGCACAGTAATGGACGCGAATCGAGCCTAGATCTGCTTTAATATGGCCCCCGCCTCGGATTTTGCAACTGTTTTTGACGTATAGATTGTAAACAGCGATAAGTCACATGCAGAGCTGCTGCTGAACGAGGGGCTGTGTGTCGCAACTGCGCAGATTCCAGAGCTCAGGTTGGGCAATAGGAGTCGCGTGTTTGCATGGCTGACCTCACAAGATTAACAGATGCAGAAACCCCATTCGCTCTCTCTGCACAACAAGTCAGTGGACATTACTGGTCCAGAGTTTCATTGTTTCACCACTGAAAAGGGAGGGGTTTTTCTTTACACCGTTTAATATTTTATTAAAAGATATGTATTTTTTATTATTAGAATTAGATTGTGTATAGACCATAGATGATTAATATAGTGTACGTTCATCTTTTTTTTTGGATGATGTTGAGATTGAACATCTCCAGATAAATGTCAAAGAGCAAACGGAATACAACAGAATGTAATGGAATGTATCGGAATTGTAGAATTGTAGTCTGATGGAATGTAGTCACTGGAATGTAGTCTAATGGAAACCATGGAAACCGTGTGTGCTTGATATATTGAGGTGATGCCCGCAATGGTGTGGTGTTTTACTCTCTCTGCAGCTTACCTTCAAAAATAATGAATGTGCACCTGAAGCACACTTTGTTACAGATGTTCCAATTAGTTCAGTTCAGATGTTCAGTTCAAGAATTAAAAGCTTTTCAGCTCAGGACTAATGCAACATGCATTTTAATCAGGGAACGCCTTGATTTAAAAAAAAAAAGTATTTTACATTTTAATCAACCGAATTCAAGCTAGTATCACTACTGGGGTTTTCCACAGGGTATTTGATTGCCTTCTTTTGATGATGCAAATATTTTGCATACATGTGTATGCTGTGTAATGCATGCACATATGCTGTTTGCGTATATAATTCAGATTTTACTTCATTTTATCTGAAGGGAAGAAATGTCTCTGTAGTGACCCCTGCTGGGGGGGAATGGATACAAATTGAGAAACTCAAGACTCAGACTCAAGACTTCAGATCGGGATGATGTATTTTAGGAACTACAGGAAGCCTTAAATCGTGGACACTGGGCAATACGTGAAATATCTCCTTTACATCTCCTTTAGATTTCAATTTTCACTGCTGATTGTCAAGACTTTTAGATTTCTTCTGGGTTGCCAAAGGCAAAACTGTTAATTATATCCATTGTTCAAAAATCAATACATGAATGAGTGCCAGTGTGTTCTGCCATTTTTTATTTATTGTTTTGGTTGCTACATTTTCACACATGCAATTCTATTCAGTACAGACTGAATCTTGTGGTAACGCACACCAACAGGCGTAAAACTAATGAGCTAATACGTCTAACTAATGGCAGCTCTTTCCATTATAAATTAAATCACACATTACCGCAGACCGTCCCTCTGCATAATCCTCTCCACTATCCACCACACAGGCCCCCGGAGAGCTGCTGTATCATAAAGACTTTTTTATTCTTTTTATTAAATTTTTTTTTTTTTTTTTTTTTTTTTTTTGCTGGGTTTACTGCTCCCGCTGCTTTTGGGGAAAAGAGACCCCAAGCCCGCAGAATCAAGCTTCACGCCCACCCCCGGAGACGCCTCACACACACACACACACACACACACACACACACACACACACACACACACAGACCAGGAGAAAGTGTGGGGGGTGTGGGGCGGGGGGGGGGGATGTCGCCATGAGACAAGTTCATCAGCGAGGCCCCGCCCCCCGGTTACCTTTCTCATGACACCGCGGGTTCAGCGCTGGCCCCGCCCACCTGCTCACAAAGCCCATTCTTCTGGGTGAATGGAGCCCCTTTTAGCGCTGAGTTTAGCCCCGCCCCCGACCCCGGCCAGCGGCAGGCGGGCCGACAGCCCCGCTGCGGCGTCCCTCTCCCCCGGTCCCGCGCCCCCGCGCTGAATGCTAAGTACCCCACGCGGTGGGTGGGGGGGGGGTTCCTCACCAGCCGCACCCCCCCCCCCCCCATCCTGACAGCTAGATTTACAAGGATGCTTATATCCACCCCCGGCTGGTCAATGGCTGAGATGCACACAATGGTTCCCAAGCAGAGCCGGCCCTGGCGGACCCCGGTGTGCGTGGAGGGGGCTGGGGCTGGGGCGGGGGGGGGGAGCGGAGTCTGAGCTGTAAATTGAATTACAGTAGGCCCTGGGCGCGGTCGTCATGGTGACCGTGGTCTCAGGGAAAAGGCGTCCCCACCACCACCCCCCCCCCCCCCCCGCAATGACCCCATACCCCCCACCCGGGGTCCCCAAATTGTTCAGTGAGAAATGGTTAAATTATACGGCCACAGGCGAGTCAGAGGAGAGAGAGAGAGAGAGAGAGAGAGAGAGACGTCACCCCTAAATCTCCATTGGCAGCTCACCTTTAAAGAGTGTGTGTGTGTGTGTGCACCCTAAGCACAGACATGGCTCACGATTAGAGCAATGACAACCGTGTCTGACCGCTGTGGATTCCCAGATAGCTCATATGCCTGTGTGTGTGTGAACACGTTTCGTATAACATATTCCTCCACATTCACCTCAGTTGTAACACTTGTTAATTATATGAATTATAGAATATAATAATCATGTTTGAGCGCTTGAGGTCTGTTCCAGAAAATTCCAGGTTAAACCAGCCTAAGCTGCTCAAGTTTTTGAAATTTTTAACTGGTCAACCCAGATTCACCAGCTGACCAGCCTATTTAGTCAGCTAGTCCACCAGCTGACCACAAGCTTACTCTACTAGTTTAACCAGCTGTGTCCAGCCACAGACGAGCTATGGCCAGCTAGAAGTGTCAAAAACACAGCTTAAACCATTTTAAACCAGTTTAGAATCCCTTATTTTCAGCAGGGTAGTGTAATTCTGTCAGTTTCTGTGCCGTTGATTTCATATACATGGCCTATTAGCTTTGGGAGTCACTGCATTTGCTATACAAATAAACAAACCAAATAAATGTTCCTTTTATTATCACCACAATTGCTGTTAAAACTCATAAACGTACTGGATGGAAACCTAATGAGTTTTTTAAATTTCACCATCTCCCCAGGAAGGTCGACTGAGAACTCTGGCCTCTTTAGCAGTGGCAGCGGAGGGGACCTTGGCTGGAAAGTGGGCAGGGAATTCAGAGGAGCGTGTGGCCAGATGTTAGGGGCTGATTAGCCAGCCAGATGCACAGAGTTCAGTTTCCTGGGGATTGAACTGGGGGGGTTAAGTCTCTCTTAAAAAGTGCCCTGGGACCGTTAATGACCCATACTGAGTCAGGACCTCGGTTTAATAACTCATCCAAAAGGACAGCACTTTATGCAGCATAGGGTGGAATTAACATTTTGATGCGGGCTGTCCAGACTCATTGCTTTTCAGATATGGTATCAGAAATGGCCGGACAGTCCAGCCTGTTGAGCCTCACGGACCGGGACCAGTCCTGGATCGTGCCCCAGCGCTAACTGTGACCGGCAGTCCCACAGGGCGATGCGACATTAGCGCTAGCGTCATCCCACCCCAGGTGGGAGGGGAGGGGGGGCGGGCTTCAGTCCGCTGGAATAACAGCATCTCTCCACGCAACAGCGCCCCCCGCTGGTCAGCCAGGCGCCCGCGGGCCGTGTGTGAGGCGTCTTCCTCCGACTCGCGTCTGTGCAAACCCGGCTGACTTGCGATTTTTTTTAAAAGCAGCTGACTCTTCTGCACCCACCCTAGCCAATAGCGGAGGTGCGGAAAATAATTTTATTTTTATTTTATTTAAAAAATAAAAGACACTATACTGTCAGACCACAGAGTAAAATGCTCAGTGTTAAATCAACTCTTACAGAGTGCATGTGGTCCCTATTGGATATTTGCTCCGTTTTATGTGTGCTCTGTTAGACTCTAATTTTACTGCGTGGGGTGGGTGGGGGGGGGGGGGGGGGGGGGGGGGGTGGTGGTAAGGAGAGTGGTGATCATGTGACGGGTCTCTTTCTGACGGACTGCGCCTTTGTCCCACACGCCAGCTCTGTTTACCCAGGGTACCACGGCACATCGGGGGACAATGGGGCCGCTCCTGGTCTGTCCAGGGGCCGGTGTTTGTTTGGTAAAAGGTGGCTGGGGGAGATTTGCCGCGTGGGGGGGGGGGGGGGGTGGGGGGGGGGGCCGTGGCGGCTCTGGCGGGGGCAGGACGGGACGTCCCGGTGGGCTTTCGGATCGAGCCGGACTCAAAGCGGGTCTGAGGGACGCAGTAGGGTGCTCTGGGGGGGTAACGGAATAAATGATGCCGGCTGCTCTTTTGGGAATTTAAAACAAGGAATTTCAGGATCGGTCTTCTGTGGCTGGGAGATTTGGGGGGTCCTGCACCTCACTGACACCATAAAGAAGAGAAAGTGGGCTTTGGGGGCCCAGGGACCCCATTAATTCTCTGTAAGGGGGTCCAAAATAAGAGGCTCAGGGGAAAAAAAAAAAAAATTCTTTTTTTTTTTTTTTTTGCCATTCCCATATTACCTATTCATTCTTATTAACTGCACTTCCCAAGTATGTCTATAAAGCAAAGCTTTGCAACAAATCTATAACGCCATTAAGTACAGAAGAATTCTTGGCCAGAATCGTCTATCTTTCATTCACGGGCAATTACAATTTGTCACAATTATTTTGGGGGAAAAAAAGAATGTTTTGTTTCGATTGGCTCTTGCAGCTCTTCCGTGAGGTTTAACTGGGGACAGAGAGGAAATGTGACATCTCTGTGATCGTGCTTGGGGACAGCTGGCAGGGAGGCCGGCTCTACAGTGTATCTAGAGTTGTCAATTCCATTAAAGACGGTGGCACCTGTCTTTAACAAAACGACCACCACGCAACCTTTAATCGCACATTTCTCCCAACACGGCGCGGAAATAAACGTAAGCTTCATAGCTTACTCTATTTATGACCTCTCTGACGGACGACTTTTGTGCTTCCGCTCGACCTGTTTGAAAAATCTGACATAATCTCTCCTATCGTCAAAGGAGACGATATACTTATACTCTTTCATCAAAAAGGCAGCTTCGGGTATGTCCCTTGCTTGTTTACTCGATCGGATTCCTGTCCGTTGCCGTGGAGACGAAGGCGGCGTTGACGGGCTTTTCCCCGATCGGAATGCGTTAGCACTTCGGGGGCTGAAGCGCAGAGCTCTACTTCTCGGACTCACGCGCATGCCTGCGAAAACATCTCGCCCTCGCAAAGTATAAATATTTGGATTAATCCCGGCTTTGTCATGCAAATCGAGACTCACCGATAGCCCCCAAAATACGTCTGCGTGGATACGTTAAGTAACCCCCCCCCCCCGAGATTAAGTAGATCAAACCCCAAACCCCTCTTCTTTTTTTTTTTTTTTTTTTTTCTTATCCTCCTCTCCTCCGTCTCAAAAGGACCCCACCTCAACAATTGAGACGAGACGTTCATGTGTGAAATTTTCTTCCTGGGGGCACCTTCGGGGCACCTACGCCAGCTATCATCTTAATCTCGGGGGGCCCCTGCGAAAGGACTCGAAACTGGGGGCCTCTTTGCCCCCCCCCCCCCACCCCCACCCCCAGAACAAGAGAGGCTGTGGGATCATTGACAACAGTTGCATTTCTGTGGGGATTTACGTGCTGATTTTATAAGAGATGCTTGAGTGAGCAGCAATGAGCATCCGCCCCGAGGACCAAGGGGCTGTTATTCCGTCCACAAAAGACCCCCCCCCCCACCTCCCAAACACACACACGCACACACACACACACACACACCCTCGTCAGAGACAACAACAGGTTTCACAGAACAAGCTCTTGATTAAGTTTTAATTACTGACACCAAACAAGCAGAGGCTGGTAAACGCTCCTGCTCCCCTCATCTTAATCACCCTCCATTTTGGGAGCCTGAATGCTGGTTTCTAAATTTCACAGAATTGTGAGGTAAAAAAAATAAAAAAATAATACACTTGCATTTATTTGTAAATCAAATTATATTGATTAAATTGATTATATTGATTGTTTTCCTTAGTCATGCCTTAAGCACTCTTAAGTGGATTCATTAAATCAACCAAAACTTTTATTTAACATGTCAAACAAAGTATTATGTTATTTGGGTCAAAATCTTTTTTTATTAATTGTTGGTGAGTTTTATGTTTTTCATAATTGTTTATTAACTTATTTTCTCTCATCGCTCATTTTAATGAACAAATCTATGATGGAAAAAATGAATATTAATATCACTAATATTGCCGTCGACTTCTGTATTGAAATAGCTAATGAATAGCGCATGAATAATGAACCAGTAAAAATGTGTGATTAATGATTGGCATGCTCATTTAAATAAAGGAACGATACAGGTCTTTGTTTTACATCATGATGAACAGCCATGACTGAGAAACAGCAAGCCGAGGTCCTGCATCACAGTAATAATAACGCCTTAATCTAAATACATCATTTATAACAACAAGGGAAATTAATAATGATCTATAAAGGACACACCTTGTAATTAATATTTTATCCTCTTTTTTTTCCATTCAGGTTTTAATCAGAGAATAGTCAGTGGCTAAAGAACAAGCCGTTGTCATTATGATTTATAGGCACCCCACTACAATTTTCCATATCCCGACTTCATAATTAACTTTTTTTTATGGCTTGACTGGTTCATGGATTCTGCGGAAAGTAACTAATTACACCTGCGGGGATAATAGCTCGGACACAAACACAGCAACAGGAAAGGATTTATTATCATGTCTAAAAAAAAAAACTGTTAACTTGGGGTGGGGGGGGGGGGGGCTGTTAACATGGGAAACGATCGTTTTTCACTTTTTAGAGAGGTGTGTAAATAGCAGCGTTGCTTTTCGGGGCCGGTTGCGTAAATGTCACTTGTGGGGCACTTTTAATTAGAGTTCACCCCCACCTCCCCCCCCCCCCCCCCCCCCCCCCCCACCCCACCCCGAAATGAATTTTAACGGCAGTGTTTTCCCTTCGCCGAGCAGTCCGGCCCTAGCAGTGCACGGCGCGGCCAAGGCAATCTGAAAGGCTGTTTTTACGGAGGAGTTAGTCTTTGTAATGGGGTGTATTTCTGGGTGTTTGATCATTTATTGATCAAGGGGGCCGTGGAAGAATAATCACTGAAGACTCCGGTTACGGATGAAACCACCCCCCCCCCCCCCACCCCACCCCAACCCTGCCTCCTCACCCCCTCACCCCCCGCCAGCTGAGCTCCAGGTAACTCTCCTGAAGGGGGCGCTCTCGCCTCCAGCGGTGATACCAGAGAGGATTAATGACAAGAAATTCTCTGGCCTGGAATTAGGTGTCGTGCTGAAACCCTTCCCCCCCCGTTCCCATAAATCTGTGCGCTCAGTCGGCGGCTCCTAACAGCACGGGCTGCGGGTTGTTTTACTGAACAAACCCCGCTGCCGACTGGAGGAAATGAAATCCTGTGACGCTGTGTGGCAGTTGACGGCAGTTGACGGCAGTTAATGGCAGTTAATGGCAGTTGACGGCAGTTAACGGCTCAGAACCAGGGGTCTTTTCCTTTCCTCGTTTCCTCTGGAAAACAGGCGGTGTTTACATTTACAAAACGTGTATTTGCTTTACCGTGAACCAGCTAGCTTTAGCTTCCCCTAGCTGACTCCAGGTACGCAAACAAATCAGCAATGATGTTTCAGGGTGGCCTTTCATTGACAATTTTGCGTGACCCTAACTTTAACCCTAACGTTGGCTCTACCCATGGCTCAAGGGTTTGAACCATAGGCTGTAGAAAAAAATATGGAAAAGTGACTGTGATGTCACCCATTGACTTTCCACGGGCTTGTGAAAACTGTTTAGAAACCATGGAAGTTTTGTTTCGCCCTGTTGTACAAATTGGAGCTAGAGACTGTGCAGTAGGGAAAAGGCTGGGGGGGGGGGGGGGGACCCTTATATGGTCATGAAGTCAGGGCCGAGTCTGGGTCGTCCAATATACTATGTTCTTTTTTTCCCTCACTGATTAGTTTTTTTTCATGGCAGAGCCACACAGCCAATAGGCACTGTGAGGAAGCACACCTGTTATTAATATTTAGGATTGCAGTCTTATCAGGCCTACGTCTATGACGATGCTCTTCACCACTGTAGAGTGGGGATCCTTGGCTTGCCGGGGGGGGGGGGGGGGGGTGCGGGTTGTGGGGGGAGGCTGGGGTTATGAATGAATTCATTCCGTAGGAAATTCCAGCAACAGGTTGTACATAGCAACAGAGAGCATGTATATGTAATGTGTAAGTGTGTGTTTGTAAAGCATGTGTGTGACAGTGTGTGTGTGTATGTATGTGTGCAGTGTGTGTGTGTGTGAGAGAGATATTTGGGGGGGGGGGGGCACATTGTTTCTTTGATCTGGTCATATTGAGCCAGGCTGACAGTTGAGAGCCGCAGTGAGGCCCAGGGAACACACTCAGCTACTCGCCGCCGCGTCAGTCCCAGCGCACCTCTTCACACCCCGTCCCTCAGAAGCTATTGTGCCGCGCATGAAACGCTAAGCCAGGGGATCACGGGCTCGAATCTCCCGCCCCTCCCGCCCCTCTCACCCCTCCCGCTCTGGCCTGCCCCGCCCCGCCCCGCCCCTCCCACCCAGGCCCACTCTGGTCCTGCGCTTAAACCCTCTCGAAACCCGGCGCGGTCGGGTCGGCCCCTGCCTTTCATGTTGGGGGGGGGGGCCGTGTTCCCCGAGTGAAGACGGGAAGACAGGGGGGCCAGCAGCACCGCGACGTCCCCCCCCCCCCCCCCCCCGAGTGTTTGTTTTTCGGGCCCCGTGCTCCTCCATTCTCGGAGCTCGTCGTTGTGAAACCCGCCGGACGGCGCTGCGCGGGACAAAGCCGGCGTGGAGCTGGGAGCCCCCGGCTAAGCCCCGGTAAGCTGCCACAGCTGTTACAACAAGGGCCTGGAACCCAGTGCTGCGTTTTTACAGCGTAAAAATAAACATCGGCCCCGCGGCCCCGCCACCGTTCAAAAACCAGACTTTCCCCCGACAGAACGTGCGATTATTATTATTATGAGCCGTCCTCTGCGCTCGGACCTTTGGTACTGTGGCTGACCTCAGATCAGCTAGCTGCTTTAAACCCTCAGTGGTTCATGTCAGAGCTCTGCTGTGACTGACTGACCTCAGATCAGCTAGCTGCTTTAAACCCTCAGTGTTTCATATCAGAGCTCTGCTGTGACTGACTGACCTCAGATCAGCTAGCTGCTTTAAACCCTCAGTGTTCATATCAGAGCTCTGCTGTGACTGACTGACCTCAGATCAGCTGGCTGCTTTAAACCCTCAGTGGTTCATATCAGAGCTCTGCTGTGACTGACTGGTCTCAGATCAGCTAGCTGCTTTAAACCCTCAGTGGTTCATATCAGCTGCTCATGACTGACCTTCAGATCAGCTCAGACTGTTCATTTTGCGCCTCTGAATGACCAACTTGCTTCAGATCAGATGGCACCGTTGGGCTAATAGCGACTTCGGCTTCATCGAAACGATGACCAGAGAGTTCGGTATAACGTCGTGCCCACGCACCAGCCAGCCATGCTGAAGAACACGCGCTGCGCCCGGGCGGTGTGTGACATCACGTTGCCGCGGTAACACGCGTGCTAACCATCCAACACCTGAAATATTCATGACTGTGCCCTGTTGACGTCTGCCCACTATTTTTGCATCTCATTCACACGTGTTTAGTACATCCATGTCCCTGCAGATGGAAGCTATTAGATAAGCTGCTTGAGTTTCCAAGAATGTATGAAAATATGAATATATACATAATGTCTCTCTCTCTGCATATCACACATATATATATATATATGTACGCAGAGAGAAAGAGAGAGAATTTGTTAAACTTCGCCATTGTTTGTTCATGCTTGAATTCTGAATTTTCAGGTGTAAGTCAGTGCAGTTTTTTTTTTTTTTAAACTGACACAATTTTGGTCGAGTGCCTTTCTCAACAGTACAGCAGCGCCTGGGATCTGGTCCTGCAGCTCCTCATTCATAATTCCATCACACCGTTGCAGCACGCAGTCACACGCTGCAGTGTTCGGCATAGTCTGGCTAGAGCAAGCCTGTCCCCTTGATCTGCACGCTCAGACCCCGCCTATTTTCACCAGAGGACCGCACGGCTAGCGGACCTAGCTGCTACAGGCCGTGTGCGGACGCCACAGGTGTGCCTCGCTGCTCAGGTAGCCACTGCTCTACCTGGATGCAGGACCCAGGTGCTCTCTCTCTCTCTCTCTCTCTCTCTCTCTCTCCTGAGAGCTGCCCCTTTCCAGTGTTGCCTTGGCAACGGGGCAGGCAGTGTTCAGTGGAACGCCCGTCCTTAACATTTGGCTCCCGGTTGAACGCGAACGTTCATCTTGTTCCTTCGCGAAATGGCCGCTGTATCAATCACCTGGATCACATCTCGCTTTTTATCTGAAACTCAGAGCTGAGGGCCTGGTGTTGAACGCAGGCCGACGCTAAAACATACGACGGTGACCCAGATACTGCTCTGCCTAACGTTACATCCCTACCACATTCATACAGGGCTGCAGTGAAAGGTCTATCAGTATCATGATCTCTAATAACAACTTTAAAATGCCGAATGAGTGTACTCAGGGTCGTCAGTGAAGACGCCTCGTGTGTGTATTATTAATCCTTAATTTCATTCATCAGAATTTTCTTGTTGTTTTCTGTTTTGCTGATCAAGCATAACCACAGGATACATAATGGTTGATTATTACTATTGCAGACTTGCATGTAAATGGGGAGATCTGCAGCAACAGAAGCATAATGCTGGATCATTCAGTTATGCCCCCATGTATGTTTCCTCAATAGGAGTGTTTCATGCATACAGTCTCTATCCCTGCCAAAAATCTAAGAGTTTCCCCCCCCCCCCCCACCCCCCACCCCTCGCCCTGTTACCACACAATTTTGGCTGCAGCCAGAGGTACCTCTTTTATTGGGCAGTTTGTGAATCCCAGTAAAGTCCTCTTTAGAGAGGAGTCACTGTGTGTGTGCGTGTGTGTGTGTGTGTGTGTGAATGGTGCGTGTGTGTGTGTTTGCGTGTGTGAATGCTGTGTGTGTCTGTGAGTGTGCGTGTGTGTGCGTGCGTGCTAGTGTGAATGCTGTGTGGTGTGTGTGTGTGTGTGTGCGTGCTAGTGTGAATGCTGTGTGTGTATGTGTGTGGTAGTGTGAATGCGGTGTGTGTGTGTGTGTGTCTGTTAGTGTGAATGCTGTGTGTGTGTGTGTGTGTGTGTGCTAGTGTGAATGCTGTGTGTGTGTGTGTGTGTGTGTGTGTGTGTGCTAGTGTGAATACTGTGTGTGTGTGTGTGAGACAGGAGCCAGTGAAACAGCTGTGACCATGGGCAGAACGAAACAGGAAGTCATTTAATCTGGGAAAGTAGCGGCTAATCTCTCAGGACAGTTATGGTCCATTACAGTTATGACTGTTTCAATGAGAAACTGTCAGTACTTCATATGCGCAAAAGCAGGAAGTACACTTACATTTCTGCCGTCCAGCTGACAATGGATTTACTGTGCAGGCCAACCGAGAGGTATTATTGTATATTCCCCCCCCCCCTTATCTCCCAGATGAGTCATAACATATGTGGAATAACTCTGGCTCATTCTATTTAATATGAGCCATTTTTTCTCTCCCCCCCCCCAACTCAACATCCAATATAATTTTTCTTATGATTCATAACCACTGCCCCCGCCCAAACATTACTGAAAGACACATTACATTTTTTATGTGACATTGTTGTATATTTCCACTGGGTATAGCCCACATGAGAGCCAGCCGGCTCTTTGTATGCGTATGAGAGAGTTTATGATGCATCATATACTGCACTGTAGCACTTCTGAGAGTAACCACAGACTCACTTCAGGTCAAGTGCTACCAGGCTAGTTATGTTGGATCTGCTTTGTATTATCCCAGTCTCATCCCAGTTCACCAAAAATAAAGGAAGTGTACGCACATCCAATCAGGGCCCAGGGGACCCAGGGGTATAAACTATACTGCAAAAAAACTGTAGGGGTAGGGGTGCAAGCGCCAATCCATTTCAGGATTTCCATCCAGCTTCTGTTCTTAATTATTTGATTTGCTCAGTCATTTACTTGATCTGAGTTTTTAAAAAAAATAATAATTTTGAGCTACAGCTGCAGGCTTCACAAGTAGCCTGGGCGAACATATTTTTCCTAAAGTCTGGCATAGGAATGAAGCAGCACTGGAGCAGACAGCTGTTTGGAAAACTGAGCCAGACTAAATGGTTGGGACAAAAATCAGCGTGCACACACACTGGCCTGCCAGGACTGGAGTAATGTTACCCCTCATGCTCTGTCTGTTTCCACCATCGCAAACACCCCCCAGATTACGAAACCCTACTTTTTCTGCTACTGAAGATACCGTGGTCACAATTCGCTTCACGAACATGTCTTTAACATTTATTTTGCTGCACAAGATGGATCTGGACATATACATAACATGGCTGGAAAGTTGGCAGAAGCAAAATAGAACATCTTAATATTAACGAGGTGGGCATTATAAAAAGTGGTCATATTAGGGGGGTCTTACAAATTTTGGAGGAACCCCCACTCTTAAGTGTGGCCTGGAAAACAACTAAGGTGGGTGCACAGGAGGAATGTAGGACTGGCCACCATTTTGTTTATCCTCCTGCTTTGGTTTGTCCACATCAAAGCACTTCTCTTAATGAAAAAGAAACACTCAAAAGGAGGCCACGACAGTCACAATCCCAACGCAACAAACTGATGTTGTCACAGCTTGGCCAACAAAAGTGCAGGTTTTCGGACGGGTATTCGAACAACAATAATAGCTGCAGCCCAACTGCCAAATGTGGATAGCATCTTAATTATAATGAAGAATAAACACGGTGTTCCCAGGATGCAGGCTATTGGAAAATATTATCTATCACGCTTTTCCGATGTCTGCCTTAATTAGTGTTGCTCTGTGGGGTTCTTGTGTGTGCGCGTGCGGGTGTGTGTGTGTGCGTGGGTGTGCGGGTGGGTGTGTGTGCGCGGGTGGGTGTGTGTGTGTGTGTGTGTGTGTGTGTGTGTGTACGTGCAGTGTGTGTGTGTGTGTGTGTGTGCGGGTGGGTGTGTGTGTTTGTGTGTGTGTGTGTGTGTGTGCGGGTGGGTGTGTGTGGGTGTGCAGGTGGGTGTGAGTGTGTGTGAGTGTGTGCGTGCGCGGGTGGGTGTGCACCTTATTAATTTGCCTCGTGGTTTTTTTCCCGCTTAATTAACTCTCCACTTCCTGTGCGGTAAGAGATCCGATCCTCAGCGCGAGCCGCTGCGCTGGAGAGATACCGACCGTAGGAAACAGATTAAACAGTGCAATTACACAGCAAGTCATCCTAAATGATTACAAGTCACTAAAAACCCTTTTACCCCCATTAAAAGTCAATTTATATGACTCCCACCGTCTATTTCTGTCCCCAGTCTTAATTAACCTATTACAGCCCTAGTCTGGTCTAGATGAATGACGCTGCACTCTGTGCACATTGCAGACGGGCTTGAATCGTGAATATCTCCTAAAAAAAACTAAAACCGGAAATTAAGCAAACTGTGCTTTCCTTCCGTCTTGGCAGGGATATCTAAATTTGGGTTAAAATGCGAATACGTGCATGTTAACGTAATTTTAATGTCCTTACTGTATGTAGCAAAAAAAAACAAAAAACAAAGCTATGTTCACACACATATATATATATGTTTGGTGATATGTGTTATACACAAACATAACGTCAGTAAAGGCTAAGTTTCTGAGGGAGGGGAGAGTCGCATTCATCCCATGAAAACCCTGCTTGTGGCCTACATAACGATGTTTATGCAAAGTATTAAGTTCCCGGAAGGTCCCATAGTATTGCACTTAAAAAAAAAAAAAACAGCCTACATCGCCAGTCACCCTTATCACAATGAAACACAAGCACCGCATTAGTCATTAGCTCGTTAGCACGTTAGCGTCCAGTCCGCACGGCACAAACACCCACGGGCTGCTAGTGGTGGAGCCTCGCAGTCCGCGAGGACACGGCTTTGCTTCCACATCCCTCTCTCGTGGGTCCTATTAGCTGACCATTAACTGAAGGGCGTTATATATTATCACAGCATGTATTTAATATTGCTTTCCTTTGCCCCCCCCCCCGTCCTGTTGTCTGGTCAGGTTACCGGTGACCTTTGACCTGTGAAACCCAAACGGCAGTTATCTGTGCACTGGGACTCTGTCGCTGTTAGCCGCCGACGCCACGTCTTCTCCTGCTGGGCTAAATACCACAGATTCTATAAACCAACCAGATGTTTGAAAACATTCCACAAATTACAATTACGTTTACATCTTGTTTTTTAAACACAATGTTGTGGTTTTGTTCTGAATTAAACATGATTGCCTAGGTAAGACTAAACTGAGCATAAAAAGTCTTTTTTTTTAAAATTTTTTTAAATAGATTAATTAAATTTAAAAAAAACTTATTTCCCCATCCTTGACCCAGACGCAGTTGCCTTGACATCTGTTGCAAAATCTTTTAATTCCATATCAAAAATATGTTTGGTAACCTTTTAATGCGGGGGAGGTCACAGGAAATCAGTCAGCTGATTAAACGGGTCAGCCATTGGCTTTGAAGGTCTGAGGCCTATGGGGACGAGGGGGAGTTGGGGGGGTGAAGGGGGAGGGTGAGAAGGGATGAAATCGAGCCTATGACTTTTTGAGTGTTGAGTGTGACAAACATGTGTTGTAATTCTGAAATGCCCAGGAGAAAAGCAACCCTTTCCGGCACTTTCCACAGAAAAAGCCATCCTAGCGGAGCTGTGGCCGGCTGCCCCTCACTAATCAAACAGATTACCGGCCAAAAAAAATAAAAAAAAACAGGAAAAAAGGTAAAGAAGCGATTGCAGGGAGATGTTGTGGGCACAACAGGTGTCCATTAAAAGATAAGGCTTCCGGCTCCCTGTCCTTCCTCTCTTTCACTTAAATGAAGGGAGATGATTCATCCATCTCTTGTTTTCGGGGCGGAAGAAGGAGGGAAGGTCTAAAGCAGGGTGCGTCTGATTAGAATACATGCGTCCCCTGCAGATGTTACAAATACCCCCCCCCCCCCCCCCCCCCCCCACCCCGCCGACTTGGTTTGCCGTTTCCCCCACAACCAAACTTGTGTGATTTACCCTCAGGTTTGGGCTGAAAATGACAGTAATTAAACATACTGGTGACACAGACGAATGCAATGGCAATCAGTGATGGATTTCCCGTTCGCAGATATTAGAGTTTTATGGGGGCTTTTAAATTGCACACAATCAAAGGCAACATCTCCTTTCATTAAAGGTATTTCCCTGGCACTTGTCCGGAGAGGGCCGCAGTTCGTGAGAGCCGATTGTCCCATTCTCAGCCAAATGTCTTTATCTTTTCTCACCCCCCCCCCCCCCCCCCCCCCCCCCAACCCTCTACCCCTCCCCTCACGCACCCCTCTTAAAGCTCCAACGAAAACAGTCTATCGCGGGATAAGATTTAAACTTAATTAAGTAAGGGACGAGAGGAACGGGGCTCTGCTTTTTCATCCCGCACGGCCCCGGCCCGGGTGATTTAAGGATCGTCTCTAATCTGGTGTGGGAGAGACGGGCCCTTCTTTCTCTCTCTCTTTCTCTCCCCCCTACCTCTCGCTCTCTCTCTCGCTCTCTCCCCCCCCTCTATCTCTCTCGCTCTCTCCCCCCCCTCTCTCTCTCTTTTCTCTCGCTGTCTCTCTCTCACTATCTTTCCCTCTGTCTCTCTCTCTCTCTTTCTCTTGCTCTCTTGCTCTCTCTCCCCCTCTCTCTGTCTCTCCCCCCCCCTCTCTCTCTCTCCCTCCCCCCCTCCCTCTCTCTCTCCTCTCTCTCTCTCTCTCTCTCTCTCTCTCTCCCGTCCCCCTCTCTCTCTCCTCTCTCTCTCTCTCTCTCTCTCTCTCTCCTCTCTCTCTCTCTCCCTCTCTCTCTCTCTCTCTGGCCGCCTCCCAAGTGATGAGGTCAGACTAGCCTCCATCCACTGGCCCAGGTGAGGGGCTAGTCTGCGAAATCCCCCCCCCCCCCCGTCCCGTCCCGACAGATAAGGAACCTCAGGGAGGTGGAGGCGGCTCGTGATTTTCCAGGGCCGTCCCGAACAGTGGACAGCGACCGAAAACAAAACTGACCTTGCAGCCAGTGCTGGGAGGTGGAAAGTCCTGCATGTTAGCCTGCAAATGCTAAAAAGAAATGTTTTTTTATTTTTATTTTATAAATGTTATTTTATAAATTTTATAAATATTTTATAAAATTTTATATTTTATTTTATAAATGTACTATTTCGATTTTGTATTTGGACAACGTTTTCCATAACGTTCCAGCTCTAGGGCATAATTAGTGTAATGAATTTGTTTAAATACAAAGACTTGTATCTGACAAGGCCTCTGATAGGGTTAATTAGAACGAGCAAGTGAGAACAGCTCTCTGTTCAACAGCCAACACGCTCATAAACTCAAAAGGGGCAAGAATATTAAACTGACCCTTATCATTTTTTTTTCCGATCGAGTAGGGTGGAGGGTTTATTAATACCCCCTCCCAACCCTTTGCGTCCCAACCCCCCTTCTGCCGGTGCTGCGCTGAGAGTAACCTATTTCTCAAACGTGGAGACGTGCGCCGTGCGTATTTCCCCCAGAATGAAGACACAGTGACATCTCTGACATCGCCCCACAACAAACGAGCTGAACTTCACGTTGCCGGGACACCCCTTGTCGGCACACGCCCCCTTCCTCATCAAACCCCCCTCTTCCTCATCAAACCCGTATTCCTCGTGTCATTTATTCAGCCCCGAGGGGACAATTCCCGCCGCACCTCGTGCGATTCGAGGGGGGAGAAAGTTTGGCGACTTATTTTCATCAGACCCCGCGCCGCGCGCATGTCAGAAATCTTCGACAGGGAAAAAAATTAATAAAATAAATAAAAAATAAGAAAATCCGTTGGTGATCCAGGTGTGAAGGAGTAGTAGATTAGGCTACAAAATGAGCCCCTGTGACAGACAGCCGTAGAGCTGGGGGGCGAATGAGTGACATCTCCTTTTTTCAGCATCAAATATGCTGGCGGAGTTCAACATCTGTCTCCCAAAAGCTGTGCGGAGGCAGTGTGAGGTAATTGGGCGATTGGAGAAGCCATAGAGAGACTCTGACATCTTTTTTTAATATGCTGCTTATTCTGTTAAAATTGATTTGAATGCGCATGTTTCTGTTAAAGAATGGCCAATAATAATGACTTAATAACTGTAACTAGTGTTAAAACATCCCACTCAGTGTTAAATGTGTTGGCTAAACACTAGCTTTTAAACCCGCTCTAATAAATCATTATAATAATCGCAAATGCTTTTATTATAATAATCACAAATCATAACAATAATAACAAGACCATACTTTGAGCTTGGTTTGGGATCCACAAAACTAAATTAGAAATATGAATCTTCTGGGGGGGGAAATCATATGGAGTTAATAAAATTTGATGCGTATTGATGAATAACTGTAGTGTATATCACAAAGCAACTCATCTGCAGCTGAGTAAGGGTTTAAAAATGGGAGGGGGATCTACCAATATCTCCCCTCCATCACCGTAGCCAGCATGTTTTTCTCAGGCAGCTAGCCGGCCGTGTGTAGCACCTAGCTTTATAAGGCTTTGAGGGAATCCAGCCATGGTTCCCCCAGAGTCTGTTCCTGGCGTCTGTGCTGCAGCGGAGGCACGATTTGTTTGGTCTGAGTTTGGGTGGCGTCGCGCCCCGGCTCTGACGTGCTGCCCCATGCGAGCGGGGAACTCGGTACCTCTGGGGTTTGAACCTTTGTAAATATGCCTGCGCCGTTGGCACTCACAAAAAAAGATGGATAGTCTCCGCTCCCCCAACCCCCCCCCCCCCCCCCCCCCCCCCCCCCCCCCCCCTTTTCGGTAAGGGAATCTGTCGGGGGGCCCACAAGATCCTCCAGCACCCCTCAGACGTCCCTGTAGGGTATGGACACAGCCCCCTTTACCTGGCGAGGTCACATCCTGCTCTCTTAAAAAAAAAAAAAATGGCCTCAAATTTTATTTCCCCAATCAGCCACTCTGAGCCAAATTGGCTATAACGTGAGATATGGCTCACCTGCGGAACGGCAACGGCCACAGCAGGCGAAACGTTTAGGAGGGAGGCATCGGGAAAAACGTGTTGTGAATTAGTCAGCGGTAACGCAATATCTCGAGCTCGGGCAATAATGCCTTTGTTTGATTGCTCCTGCCTGGC
>CM045887.1:4897500-4910000 GCA_025169545.1 Anguilla japonica
TGTAGAAGCCCGGCCTTTAAAAAAAGAAACAAAAAGAAAACAAGGTACGATAAACACAGACGAGTGTTTATGTGTTTGTTAGCTGAAGCAGATGCGTGTTCTTTCAGGATCGGCTCCTCGCCTTGACAGGTGGTCCCAGAAGGGAAAGTGCTAATTTCCCCGTAATTTCAGATCCCTTAAAAATCTCTCCTCCCTCCTGTACTTAGAGCGCTCGAATGACAGGGGACAGATAGCGGGGTGTGTGTCCCTGTGTCGGAGGTGGGGGGGGGGGAGGGGTGGTGGGGCGGGGGGGGGGGGCCGCTGTTTGTGATTCCAGAGTGCCGTCCGCAGCCCACACATAAACATTAGCACGTTAGCACGTTAGCATTAACCACTTGACTTACAGAACTGGTTCCCAAAGTGGTATGTCAGCCCCTGTGATGTCCCGATGGTCTTTAAGTTCAGGTTTCAGCTCTTCACACCTCCATCAGAATGCACCTCCCCCCGCCCCCCCCCCCCCCCCTCCACCCCTGCAATTATCCAAAAGCAGTCATTTAGGAGTCTGCAGTTTCGGGCTTTTCTCAACCCGATTCTGGCTCAGAGACGCACCAGAGGTGCATTGTGGGTACGTCTTCGGCAGACTCCCGCGGTCGGCGGCGGCGGCGGCGCCACCGCTGACAGACGCGACGCGAACGTTCGCTCGGTGCGAGATGTTTATTTTCCCCCGCGCCGCCGCCGCGCGGTGGCTTCCGCTCGGCGTGACGCGCCGAAAACGAAACGGGAGCCGCTGAGAACAGGACGCCCCACGGGCCCCGTCTGCGCTCGGCGCTCGGCAACCACCGACGGGCGGGGCCGACAGCGGAGGGCGTGGCCGCCGCCTTCCCGCCGCACGCCGCCGCCGCGAGCCGACGCCATCCGCGAATCAAAAAAACAAAGAAGAAGAAGAACCGCAAAAGCAAACAAACAAACAACAAAAACACCGAAAATCGCCTCCCCCGCAGAACAGCGAGGAAAAAGTAAATAAAACGAGAAGGAAGTGAGAGAACGCAGGATGTTTGTCTTCTCCCTCTTCTCCAAAGTTTTATTTATTTATTTATTCCTCTGTTTGACGGGGAAAAGCGATGAATCACTCGGCTGATCCAGATTTGGTTACTGAGCTGAATCTCTCTGCTGCACCTGGGCAGGTAGGGGGGGGGGGGAGGGTAGTGTGGAGGTTAGAGACCTGGGCAGGTAACCCACCGGCTGGAGGTTCAGTGCCCAGGTAGGGTATGCCTTTGAGCAAGGTCCTTAACCTGAATTGCTTGATGTAAACCTGTATAAACGGATACTGTGTTAAAATGGAGGCTGTGGAAGTCTCTCTGGATAAGAGGCTAGATGTTAAAATGGACGATGATTAATGTAATGGGCGGGCAGGTATAATTACTTACACGTCAAGGTTAGATCAGATCACAATCGCATCCCCCGTTGCGGGGAGATAGTGTCCGAATAATAAGAACGCAGTGCTCCCTAAATCCATACCAATTCGTTACCTTCCTTCTTTTTCATTTTCACCCTCTTATTTTTCCCTTGTTTCTCCTTTCTCCGGTTTAATCTTTTCCCAATTTTCCGTTTTTTTCCCCCGCCCCTCTCTCTCTTTCTTTCCAGTTTCACTTTTTTATTTCGCGTTGGCGCGGGACGCACCGTCCGGCTCACAGCACCCCTGTAGAACCGCCCCGTTCAGCGGGGGCCTGAATCCCGTCCCAGAGAGCGTCAGGCGCAAATTAGGAGCCCTTTCAGCCGGGGAGAAAGGCTTCCTGGACATGGTGATAAAAAGGGATTTTCCTTCGGCTTAAAAGAGGAAATAAATGGAGTTGTTGTGAGAACACTGTTCCCCCCCCCCCCCCCCCCCACACACACACACAGTAGACCCTCCAGATGGGCCGAATAGACCAGAATAGACCAGGCCGAGGTGGGGGGGGGTGGGGTGCAGGGGGGCATTACAGACTGACCTTTCTGACATAATCCACAAACCAGTCATTAATATCTTATGTGTGTAAATGTGTGCCAATGTACTTAGATTATTCGGTTGATTAAAAAGATAAAAAGTATCAGAAGTCTGTTAAGCATGATTAGCATGATGCAGGTGAAGACCAGCCTATCGCAGGCACCCTGATCCAAGACCAGTCTATGACACATTAAAATCACAGGTGTGTGTGAACAATGAGACTCTGGTTAATGATGCCGTCCCGTAATGTCCAATTTGTTGAATTCAAGTGAACGTGTTTCTCTAATTAGAGGGATTCTGTCTCGGGTCCGTAACTCAGGGGAGTCTGTCCTCTCTCTCTCTCTCTCTCTCTCTCTCCCTCTCTCCTCTCTCTCTCTCTCCTCTCTCTCTCTCTCTCTCTCTCTCTCTTTCCCTCTCTCTCACTCTCTCTGTCTATTCTCTCCCTCCTGCTCCACGATAACCTCTCGGAGGGAGATCTCTGTTCACACCCAGGGAGGGATTACGGCTGATTCCAGCAGAGGGAAGTAAGAGGCTTCGTTAGACTCCAAACGCCTTTGAGTGAGATTTAAGGCTCAGACACCATCCAGTGCTTTGTATCTGTGTTTAACATGAAGACTGGAGCCAACCCCACTCATCCTGTGTAGCACAATGACATTGATATGAATGCTTGCACTAGTATCGATAATAACAATAATATTATATTATTGCTAATAATAATGATATTATTATTATTATTATTATTATTATTATTATTATTATTATTATTATTATTATTATTATTATTATTCCATGTTCATGCTTAAAAAAACCCCATTCCTGCTACCATCCCCTGCCACGCATATTTACCTTGAAAGCTTTGGGCTAAGGGATAGTTCCCAAATCCGGCAAACCTGTTATCGTTAGCGATGCCGCTAATTAGCGTCTCTCGGAAGTGAACCGTCACAGACAAACTTTTCTGAGTTTGGGGGGGGGGGGGGGGGTGGGGGGGGGGGTGGGGGGGGGGGGGGGGCTGGTTCTGTAATCGCAAGGTGACCACACCTGCGGCCTCATTCAGGTTTTAATGAGAGGCGCAGGATGTCGGTGGGAGTTTGGGTTTGCGACCTTCGCAGTTGCCGGTGGGGGGGGGGGGATTGGAGTAGGGTGGGGGGTGGGGGGTGGGGGGGGGGCTTGGTTGGAGGCTCGAACAGAGGCAAATTGTGCCAGACATGAAAAGACTAACTCCCGTTTGGAGGAAGAAAGAAGGCAATTAATGTGGGCCTTTGGTGAGCACAGCCACTCCCCCCCCCCCCCCCCCACCCCCAATTCTCTGATAACACAAACTGTGAGAAAATGATGCCCTCCCCCCCCCCCCCTCCAAACACCCCCTGGCAAAGTTTGGCGGGGAAGGGCTGACTTTTCAGCTGGAGCCACACAGGCTTTCACTTCTCATATCTGTTGTGTGGGAAGAATTGAGGCTGTACAGATATGATCTGTTTTCTTTTTTTGGGGGGGTTGTTAAAATTTCTGCCCTGCTACCCGCAGCTGTCAGTGTTGGCAAAGACCCCCCCCCCCCCGAGCCCCTCCCCCTCCCATACCCCCACCTCAAAACTGGGACCCTGGCAGCCTGGCCTGTCAGATCAAGTCAGTAACGATGTCTGGCCCCTGCTCAACATTCAATACACTGCTCACAGCAATAACCCCACCCTTCCATCCCCCAACACAACCCCCCTACCCTCCCCCCCCACCAATGTTTGGGGCAACAAACAGTGTTTTATTATGAAGGGTCGGGGGATGGGGGCGGAGGGTTGGCGAGGGGGGGGGTGGGGGGTGGGGTATGGGCATAACCAATATTTTAATTGACAATCAAAAATTGTGTGGGTAATTCTGGCTGGTTGCGGGAGGCTCTGCCAGATTGAGATAAGTGGCTTTCAATCAGTTGTCATTCAGCATTAGGCGCACAAAGCCCGGCCCTGTGAGTGCCATCTTCTGGCTTCCTCCCGATGCCCGCCGCTGCCAGCTCGCTGGAGGTAGAGCCCTGCCAGCCCTGCCCCTGCCGCCAAAACGCCACACAGACCCGCCGTATTGTGTCCCCCCCCAACCCCCCCCCCCCCCCCCCCCCCGCCTCGCCCCCGTCCCGGCTCCCACCCCCCCGCCCCGGCGTTCGCCATCCAGAGGCTCGACAAACACAAAAAAAACGGTGGAGAAACCAGACTGAAGGAAGAAGTGCTACAAGCAGGCTTACTGGCCTCAGCACGGCGGCCTACTGCATGCAGCCCATCCGCGCGTGTGGACTTATCGCGCTCGTTGTCAGAGTTGTTTAGAGTCGAACCCGGAGCAAAAACCGGGTTCGTTTTCATTCAATTGCTGGTTTTTTTTAAACAAACACGACATACGATGCGGTTACCGTGACTGTGTCGACACAAGCAGGGGCCTAATCAGGGTAAATTGTGTTTAGTTCCATAAAAACGTATGAGGTGAAGTGTTCATGCTAACGCCAGGGGACCTGGTAATCCTGCTAATGCTGTCTGATTGCGTGGTCCTCATAAGTCACATTCGTCTGACGTGCTGTTCTACACCATTATGTTATTGCCCGCCCCAGACCTGCATCTGTACGAGCTGCGGAACACACATTCTCAGAGATGGCGATGAAGCAGGCCCCGTTTCATCTAATCAGCATTACCATGCAGTACGCCCTCGTTCCCTAGTAACACAGTAGTGCCGTTAAATATAATATTCTTGTCCTTATGCTTCCTGCTGCCGGGTACTTTTCATCCAGCTCCTCGGGGTGTGCGAACGGTTCTCTGAGTTCTGTGCAGTCCGTAATTTTGTTTATTCTGTTTATTCGTTCCGCCGCGGACATAATGGGGACTGCTGGCGCTGCCCGCTGTCACCATGTCCAGCAGTGTTCCCAACTTTTGCCAGTCACCCCCCCACACCCCCGCCAGAGCCTGCCAATTAGCATCACCCGACTTTCCCTCCAGTCTCTGTCACCCCTCTCACTGCCCGCCCCTACAGTGCCTCAGCTGAGAGGGAGAGCCCGATCGAGCAGGGCTGGATTATTTTTTGGGGCGGGGGGGGGGGGGGGGGGGGGGGGGGGGGGGGGGGGCTGGTCATACCTCTCCAGCTGACAGGGACCCAGGGGCAGGAAGTGGAGAGAGAGGGGAAACAGCACCCCGTAAGTCCTCCCGGAGAGAGAGAGAGAGAGAGAGAGAGAGAGAGGCGCTGGCTCTGCCCATGCTCACAAACACTCGGCTTGTTTAGCTTTCACCAGACTCATTTTAAACCCGTCCAGAACAACCCCCCCCCCCCCACCACCCCCTGCCTGTCTCACAGCTCTGCAAACACCCCCCCTCTCCTCCCTGTCTGACAGTTCCAGAAACCCCCACCCCCACAGCCCCAAAACCCGCCCCCCCCCGGGCTCGCTGTCCAGCAGGTCCAGAACCAGCCCCCTCCCCCATCTCACAGCTCCACAACCCCCCCCCCCCCCCCACCAGTCCAACTGCTCCAGAAACCCCGCCCTGCCCATGCCTGTCCAGCAGCACCAGTACTCACCCCCTCCCTGCCCCCCCCAAACTGTTATGAATATGGACTCACAGATGTAGTTTCTGAGACACTGAGACTAGGGACAGGTCACTGTAAGGTAGTGTGAGCTTACGGAAGATGGGCGGGGACTTGGAGGTTGTCGTAGAGCACTCCCTGCACATTTATTTATAAAGCAATTATTACTATCATAAAATTTACAGCTGTGTCGCCCTCTTTGAAACATCGCAGCGCCATTCCCACTCACGCAGGGATCGGAATTCCTCCCGACCGAAAACGTTTCATTAGTTACTCATCAGCTCTGTGTATAAATCAGATTATGTCACATGACCCTTACCCCGGATCACATGACCCTGTGCCGTGCCGCGCCGCGTCCTGGTCGCTCAGAATTTCGCGCCCGTCCCGCGCAGTCCAGAGAGGCGGATTCCCGGCGGTAAGAGCGGACGGCGGGTTTGCGCTCCGGGTGCTCGCGGGCCGGCCAGCGCAATCGTCCGGAACCCCGAGCCGCGCGGCGCTGGTGCGTTCTGTAACTCAGCGGCCTCTCCGGTTCCCCCGGGCCCGGCTCCCCCCTGGAGCCGACCGGGGCGGAGCCGTCGTCAGTCTGCCGAAGGTCCAGCGCAAGCCGTCGTCCAAATTTCACCGGCCCCCCACCCCGCTGGGGAAGGACGCTTCCAAGGGCTCCGTCCCGCCCACGCCCCCTCTTCCCCATCCCTGACCCCCACCCACCCCCACCCCCCTCCTCCTCGCCAATGGCGGTCTGACACAACGCTCTTTATATTAAAAATCTGGCAAACGGCTCGCATGCTAGCGATTTTATTCGCGGGTGTTTTCCTGGTACTGCCGAGGGAACGTTTCCTTTCAAAGCCTGCCAGAGAATCTGTGGCCCTTTTTTTTTTTTACCCCCCTCCCCCCCTCAGACCGCCCCCCCCCCCCCCCACCCCCATCTGCAAATATGAGTGACAGTGCCTTTTCTGGGGCTCGGTAAACACCAGCGATCGCCTCTTTCAGCGCTAGCAATGGGGCTGCTAATTCATTTTCTGGGGGACAAAGGGAGTCAGTGGGGGGGGGGGGGCAGATAAAACTGTTTTTAATTACAGTAATGTCACTGTCCCTTCATGTGAGGGGGGGAATGTGGCCGATGTTTACTGTGTCCACACGATTGCGTGTGTTCAGTGTATGCAAATCCGTGTGCTACGGCTTCTCTCTCTCTGGCCACTTTGAAAGATTTTTTTTTTTTTTTTTGCTTGGGGTTTCAATGTGCCCTCGATTGAAGCACTCCCTAAATGTACTCAGGGTTATGATTTCTTTTAAAAAGCAGTTGGGTGAAATTGATTTGTAGACGGGACCGTTGTTAGAATTTAACTTCAGTGAGCGGTTCAAAAACAGATGAGCTTGTAAAAACAGTCACGCACACGTGTTGGTAGGTACATTTTGGCGCTTGCCGAGCTGTGTTTGCAGAGAAAAAAAAAAAACAATGTTAAGGACAAATGTTGATTGAATCCAGGCCCTTTAGACCTGAAGCATGACCGCTGTCACTGTCTTCAACACGGCGGCACATTTCAGAGACAGACTCAGGACTTGAAGGACCATTGTTACTGTTTTTTTTAAAAATCCAGCTCAACTCAAAGGGCATTTCAGAAACAGGACTTGAGGCTTGGAGAGAACAATCGTTACTGCATCGCGCACAACTCAAAGACTAACGGGCCCAGACCCATTTATTCTTCTTTATGGGCTCTGTGCCTTGTCTTCCCGTTTCCACTCTCGTAATATCGAGCTCCATAAAAGCAAAGGCTTGGAAATAAAAACACTCGACAATATCAGTCGGACTGGAGCCCTGTCGCGACCCCAGAACCCTTAAACTCCCCGCGGCTCTCTGCCGCAAATGAAACGAAATGAGACTTCGGCCTCCGTTATAAAGTTTGGCTGACTGCTCGTGGGCTAAAGGAATGGGGAAAGTTTCTCCCTCGCAAAAAAAAAAAAAAAAAAAAAAACTTCAAACGGAGAGCGGCCTCCTTTCGGCGACGGAAAAAAGAAAAAGAGAAAACACGGAATTTGCACGACTTGCGCTGATGTCGGCTGGCACCGTTTCATGGATGACTTACGGCCGACTGTCCAGATTGCCTGCAGCTTGCGTCGCGTCGGTATATTTTTGGGAATACGCGACTCCGAAAAACAGGAAGGAGTCTATCGCCGACGGCTGCCCTTTCGACCCCTGTTGTCGGCGAAGGAGGAAGGCGATGGCGGGTCTCGCTGCGAAGGGGCCACACCACGCTTCGTTTTTTAAACGGCCCCGGAGTACCGTATGTTAGCACATCAAAGGGAAACCCCCCCCCCCCCGATTCACACTCGGGACGTTCCGGAGAGGCCGCGGTCCAAAAACCCCAAGGGGTGCAGAGACGCCCCCCCCCCACCCCCCCCCCCATGGCCGGTAGTTGTGTTTACGGGCCTCGTCGTCGTCGCTGGCGAGGAGACGTCCCCCCGTTCCCCAGGAGGATTATGGGGGAATTAGGAGGAGAAGATAAAACCCAGGATGGGGACTTTCTGAGGGCTTTACCGTCTCTGCGTCTGATTAAAGTGAAATCTGACTTCCCCCCTGGCTTAGCAGGGGAGGCTCGGGGGTCAAAGGTGAAAGGGCAGAGAGGGGTCACTGTGGTGTCTGAGCCCCCCCCCCCCCAGGCGCAGATCGGTCGTCAGTGACACCTTCCTGTTGGGTTCCAGGTATGCAGCCCGAGCGCTGTCTGGGGGGGGACGTATCAGAGCCTAATCCAAAAGGTGTACCTCTGCTTTAATGAGCATGTCGGACACGCTGCAGTGCTAGGCCTCCTAATCCATATTTATTCACAACGATCTGAAAGCACTTTCACCGTGAGTGGGAACCAAGCTGTAGACATTATGGGACACCGCAAGTGTCCTTGTAGGAGACTGAGCCATTGAGCTGGTCATTGCGCATAAATATTATTATGGATTATTCTGACGAATATCTTAAGTGCATAATGCCCATCCTTACTCAGAAATATGTCTGCTTTTACATTATTTATTTAGAACGTTGGAGGTTTCTGTTTTTGTTGAGGTACTGTATACTGTAGGAACAGTGGACATAGAAGTATTCCACTGGAGTGTCAATGTCCAAGCCCTCTATTTTAAAGTAGACAGAGTTGTCAATGTGTGGAACTGTTTACCAAGTCATGTAGTAGAGAACAGGGCTCTATTAAGCCTTGAAGTCCAGACTTAATGCAGTGCTGGGGACTCTCTAGCTTGTAGGTAAATGGTGAGGCTTGATGTGCTGAATGGTCGTTCGCTTTGTGTATACCATATTTTTACATGTTCTGACTAATAAGCATATTCACTCAGGACTGAATTGATTAGTTGGGTGGGTGCACTGGTCTACCACAAAAAAGCCTGCACCCACACTTCTCATAGTAATAATTGAGGGGTACCCTTTTGTTTTGCTGAATCAGAGAGAGAGCGGACCTTTATTTAAAGTTCAGCCGATGTTTATTTTGCGTGCGACCCAACATGCCGGGGGGAGTGTCGTTGGAGCTGGGGGGGGGGGGCTTCCTCAGTGAATCGGGGCGTTTGGCGATAGCCCTAGGTTGACGGACAGGGCATGCTGGGCGCTGATCTGGGGGGATCGGAAGCGGCCCGTCGGATTTGGGGGGTGCCCGTCGTGACACGGCCGCATTAAGGAATTATAAGCGGGCCGAAGCCGCGGGAGGAGGAGAGGGGGGGCCCCCCAATCCCCCCTCGGGACCCTGAGGGAGCCCCTCCAGTCGTAAATCAAGCACCCCTGTGCCAGCGAAACGGGGGTCCCGTTAAAGGGCGCCCCACAATGGGCGATTGAGAGAGAGTGCTGTTCCAGCACATCCGCTTTTAGGGACCCAGCAAGTCCTCTCCCGCCATCCCGCCATCCCGCCATACCGCCATACCGCCATCCCGCTATGCTGCATGAACAGCACCGCCCAAGCCCTCCTCTCCGTGCGGATATTTGCGCCGAACGACGCCGGGATTCTGAAACGTAGATTTACCCGCTCAGTACGAACTTATCCGCGGCTCGACCGGTCAGACTCGTCTTTAAAATTTAAAATCACTGGTAGTCCTCGGACTGGGCTGCACCGCTGGAAATGTACGAGGCAGTATATATTGTGACAGGTCATACTGACGTTATTTGAAAGTGAGCTGAAGTAGAATTAACTGTTAAATTACAAGGTGGTTTCCTGCGAGATTTAGAGTCACGTATTGTCCGTCGTTTTTTGTGTTGATGTGTCCGGTTTGCTTTTGTCCATTTTTTGACTACTGAGAAATGTAAGAGACCTGCTGCTGCAGATTTCTTGTTTGATTATGGCACGGCAGCACAGAATTGTGGGTAACCATAATAGGCTAGTAGCCGAGAGCAGCTAGTAGCCAAACTCACGCACTGTCTGTGATTGTAACACACACAGTAGCTCACACACTGTGATGATAACACACACACACACACAGCAACTCACACACTGTGATGATAACACACACACACACAGTAACTCACACACTGTCTGTGATGATAACACACACACACACAGTAACTCACACACTGTGATGATAACACACACACACACACAAAAAACACACACTGCATGACCTCCCAGGCTCAGCGATTACAGAAGCGACAGGTGCTCACGGGAACGGAGAGTAAACACTCTGGACAGCGCGCAGCCAGCACCGTCTGCTTGTCCACGGGTATCAGTGCCGAGCAGGTGCTTCACAGATGTCCTGATGCTTCACAGATGCCCCGATATCTGAATCATTCCGATGGCTGCTAGTGCTCACAGATGACTGCTCTCGTGCTAACATTTAGTAAGAATGCTAATCTGCGCGCTGCCCAGTGCCTGTATCTGTAAAGGGTTTTTTCTTCTCTTATTGCCCGTGGACGCAATTATCTTTTCTGAACACCTACAGATTCACCTCTTCTCTGATTGGTGGTGGCTTTCTCCTGTAGTATTGTGCGTGACCTGCAGTGACCAAAATAGTCACTGGTTCTCCTGTAGTACTTTGTGTGGCCTGTAGGGTATAAAATAGTCACTGGCTTTCCTGTAGTACTGTGTGATACTTTTATTCAGGTGTGTATGTGTCGCTGTACTTACATATGTGGCGGAATCTTCATGAACAGGTGAGAAAGAACCAGATGACTCTCTCACCCTCTCTCTCTCTCTCTCTCTCTCTCTCTCTCTCTCTCTCTCTGAGCTGAGTCTTCCAGCTGTCCTTGGGGTGAACAAATCAGAAATCCGGAGTGTGGAGATGGGGGTGAGGGGGGGCATTTTTGTCTGAGTGTTAATGGCAAAATAATGTGTCGCAGCTGTGTTTAATAAAAATGCAGCTGAGAAACAGTGATGATGATGATACATGAGGAGGAATTTCTGCAGATTTCCTGGAGAGAGAGAGAAAGAGAGAGTGAGGGAGTAAAAGAGCGAGGGAGAGGGGGAGAGAGAGTTAGGGAGGGAAGAAGAGAGAGAGAGAGAGAGGGTGAGGGAGAGAGGGGGGGAGTGAGAGTGAGAGTAAGGGAAAGAGAGTGAGGGAGAAAAAGAGAGAGAGAGAGCACAATAGAGGGGAAGAGAGAGAGGGGAGAGAGAGAGAGAGAGGGAGTTAGAGAGAGAGGGGCATAATCCCGGCTCAAGTGATTGAATGCTTCCTGTTTTCTGGCCTCTTTAGGTGGCCCAGCTTTCCGACATGCTTCCCTCTACTTCCAGAATTCCCAACAGCATTACCAAACACCCCCCCCCCCCCCCCCCCTCCCCGATCGTGTCCTGTCCCGCAGTGGGACCGCTGCTCTGATTGGCTGGGCCTGCCGCTGTTGCGGAGCGATTTTTAACGCTTGTCCACTCCGCTGGCGAACGTACAGCGCGCCTGTGTCCTTGTCCCGGGGTCAGGATTTATGGCTCTGCGGAAATCAAAGGCTGTTCTCGGAAGAAAAATGGAATCCTGGGGAAAATGCAGTTCTGACACACCACGCTTTATTTTCCCACCTGTCAGACTTCGGACGTCCCACGTCAGACTTTGAACCGGCGCAGTTCCTGCCCCTGCGCATGAGCCTCTGTGCCTCTAAGAGTCAAGCGCTAAGAGTCACGCGTGTTCGGGAACTGAGCACGTTTTCTGTTGGTCCCGTTGAGGCTTGGTTGGACATTACTGGGTTTGGGTCAATAGGATTTTGGCATTAGTTTACCCATGAGCTTACTGAGAATAACATCCCCTGCATGTTTCTGTTAGATTTGTGTCCTGTCAATTGGTCCTTATTAATTGGTTATTAAACCTTTGAAAAGTCAGTTTTTAAAAAAAAAATGTTTTTTCTTCCTTCAAAATTTTAAGTCAGTTTTCTAGAACTCCACTGCTTTCAATTACCAGTGGTGATTGTAAAGTCAGCATTCAAATTTTCAGTTGAGAACATTCTAATTACATAATTGTGATCTTACACCTTAACGTGTTAATTAATTCATCCTTAATTGGTCCCTGTAATAATTTGTCCTCAGTTGGTCCTTGAGGACGACATACTTACATGAAGTATTCTCTTAAACATTCCCTTAAACCTGTTCTAATCCAAAACACTTTTACATTCAGACTCAGAATCCAAAACGAGCTCACTTTTACTCTGAAAGTCCCTCCCTTTCATGCCAGCAGTGAGCGTTTATCTCCAGGCAAGGTGCTAATTGCTTATTTCTTACTAAAATACACGTCTG
Organism: Anguilla japonica; assembly: GCA_025169545.1. Taxonomy (NCBI): domain Eukaryota; kingdom Metazoa; phylum Chordata; class Actinopteri; order Anguilliformes; family Anguillidae; genus Anguilla; species Anguilla japonica. Next base: position 4,909,690 of record CM045887.1, read on the forward strand.
AAATGCTACTTATTACGGTCGCTTAAAAGAGTCTTAAAACGAGATAAAAAGTAAAATGGTACAGATAGAGGCTTTTGTGTTTGTGTGTTAGGGACAGTAGCGTTGTAATCCGCACTGACGATGGACTCTGCCTGACCAGCACGCCTGGATTCTGCGCATCGCTGTTTAACGTTGTGCTTAAATACCAGGTGTGCTTTACAGATACAGCTTTAGCGGTCGGTAACTGCGCAGAAAATTCAAATCCCGCTGAGGCTTCCCGCTGGGCGAAACTACAGTTTTTAACATCCAGGGGAGAAGTAGCCAAACAATTT
>CM045887.1:4915000-4977500 GCA_025169545.1 Anguilla japonica
TCGTATAAAATTTCAACGTACCAGCAGTTCCTAATTTGTGCTTATGAAGGATGTGGAATAGTCTGGTCCAAACCTGGTCTCCCACAACACAGGGACATTACCTCATCCCCAAATGTGTGGGGGGGAAGAAGAACGTGCTTCCACAATACTCTTCCTAGTGACATCACTGCAGATCATCATATGGTGTCCAGTAAGTCACGTTTGCTAATAGCTGTAGATGTTAATTCATAACAGTCCATTCCAGTGGTCTGCTGGGCAGACTGTAGTGTAGGGCAGAGATGACAGCAGACGGCTATTGAGTGAGGTCAGTAAAATACATCTACATTTAAAGACTTCTTTTTTGGAGATGAAATTAGAGGTGAATTTAACAAGCTGAAACACCACTCACCCGCCCACCAGACCCCAGCCCAGCCCAGCCCATGTTCCTCAGCACCACAGGCACCAGTTTCTGACATTATTCTTGATTTTTGGGAGCTGGGGTGGGGGGCGGGGCGGCGTAGAGAGCCTTTTTTTTTTTTTTTAAGCCATATAAAATTCATTTCACAGTTTTGGGAACAAATCTCTCGTCTGTCAGTTCAGCCCTCAGTCGGATTGCACTTGCTTCAGAGCAGAAAGGCACAAACATTTTTTTTGAAAAGTGACAGTTGGTCAGAGGTACAGAGGACGAGCGCAGTCGACAGAAGAAGCTCTCTGAGCAGCCAGATCTGAGGCCCGGTTTCTGTGGGGTTTTTTCTTTTTTCCAATAAAGAGATCGGTTCTCCAGTGCATGTTTTCCGACTGAGAAACGTTTACAGAATCAGCAGTAGCCTCGCCTTGGAGACCTCACACAGTCAATTCCTAACCTCATCCAGGGGCTGGAATGTATCAACAACACTTAACATTCGCAGAGGCAATTTCACCCAAAGACATTCATTGCATTAATATTACAAACAGAAATATGGGCATTAGAATTTTTTTTTTTTTCAATTCAACTGGTTTAGCAAACATGTTTTACATTTTATATATGAACATATAAATATTTTAAAATATTTGTAATATATTATTTATAACCTATTTATTATGGCTTCATTCTGTGCCAGTGAAGATTAAGTATTCTATGTGAACAGCCGTACGTGCATTTCAGTAGGACATTATGGATTACACACAGGGTAAGCTTTTTTTTCTGTTTGGGTTGACCCATTCACACCAATGTCAAAAAATTGTTTTTACCCATATGAAAGGGGTATTTGTTATCATCTCTCTGTCCTGCAGCACATCCCACCTGTTTCAGTATAATGGGTCTGGTAGAGACACTGAAATAATAACATGAAATGGGAGCGTGTCTAATTTACTGCAAAATATTAGTTGTCAATCAAACAATTTTACCTGTCACGGTGAAACCAATGCATTTTCCTAACATTCGTGCCTTGAACAATATTTTTAATTATTATTACTACAAAACCTTGGATGTTTTCAGTTCCCCAGATTCAGCGACCTTGTTTAATTAAGTTCTCATTGTTAGTGCAGTTGTATTTTCCAGTGGTAAATATGCAAACAGATTGTTGTCATAACAACACATTTCACAGTTCCAAGGCTAATTGCGGGCGTTATGTAGGTCGAGTTCAAACAAGCGTGTTCGCGCACACGTGTGCAGAACCGAGCCTGATTCATCCGCAGCAGCACACGTTTGCGGGTCACGTGTGTTCGCCACGAATCGCACTTAACATTTGCATATGCAGATTCACTCCCCCACATTGCCCCCCCCCCCCCCCCGTGCATTGTGGGTACTGTACAGTGCGCTGATTTTTCTGCTGGCACGTATATCTGTGGGAATTTCTGCGCGCTCTCGGGCAGAAATGACACTCAGCTGCTGCGGTGTGCCAGAGCGGGTGCGCTGTGGTCTAAATGCCTCCGGGGGGCTTTGTGCAGCCGTTGCTGTTAGCTGAGCGCGGGACGGGTGCGTTTCCTGACACCGCAAACATTACCGCCAGAGCGCCGGGCCTGCTGCCAGACCTCCCACTGGGGCCACACCGAGCTGGCCACCGAAGCCAAGCTGGCATCTCGCACGCGCGCACGCACGCACACACACACACGCACGCACGCATGCACGCACGCACACACACACACGCACGCACGCATGCACACACACACACACGCACCTCAGCTTCTGAGCATGCCAGACTGGACAGGTGGCCATTTTGGGGATTCCGGAACCCCTGGGGAGGGGGAGGGTCGAGGTTGACCCAAAAAAAATAAAAGGTGACTGGAAATTATGAAATTCTCTCATCCTCGTTATGGTGCTGCTAGGTTTCAGGCGTACGTAGGTGAGTTACGAGTCAGCAGAATGAACATGAATCACATGCGATCGTCACTCACTGGCTTTTGGATCTTAGTGCGTTGCCACACTCCCCAGTGCACCAGCCCCAAGCCAATGTAATTTGATTTTAGAGTCAATATTGTCTGTTAATAACGCGCTCATATGCCAAGGGCCTAATATGCCGCTCTTGTAACTGCAGTAATTATCAATGAGGAGGCTGTATGGGGAGAGTGCACAGGCAGAGAGAAATGTGTTTCAGTCTGGCTGCTCAGTGTAAAAGGGCTCTGTGGGTCATTTACACCAGCATGTCTAGACCTCTGCTATCTCTATGTAGAGATCTAGGCCGCTTGAATCTAGTGATTCTCTGTGATTCTACAGCTTCATTGAAGCCCTCACTGTAGACGGCCACATTTTCCAAACCCGAAGTTGAGACCCAAAGGCGAAATGTAAACTGTAATCGCCTATCAGCCCTGCTGCAGGTACAGGAGGGATTAGCTCCAGCTGAGCCGTCCAGCGAGCTGGTGGAGCCCTCCCTGATCCTCCATTACGGCTCTGGCCTCAGCAGTGGCTAAAAACAGCCCAGCGGGGCAGCTGCAGCGGGGTCACCACAGCACCGGCGTCGCTCATTACTATAGCGCCTGAAAGTGTGTTTACTTACACAGAGGCCGTGTCCCAAACCGTTTTCTTATTTAATGCGCTGTCCAACAGCACAGACACATTTACTGACGGGATCACAGACACATTTACTGACGGGATCACAGACACATTTACTGACGGGATCACAGACACATTTACTGACGGGATCACAGACACATTACTGACAGACTCACAGACACGCAGATGCATTTACTGACAGACTCACAGACACGCAGATGCATTTACTGACAGACTGTCAGACACATTTACTGACAGACTCACAGACATGCAGATGCATTTACTGACAGACTCTCGGACGCATTTACTGACAGACTCACAGACACATTTACTGACAGACTCACAGACACATGTACTGGCGTAACTGCATCCTCGCTCTGCTGCAGGGGAGGTGAGTGGGAGGACAGGCTAAAACCACAATCCTCAAACAAACCTGCATATCAGATGAGAAACTGTGGCTTTCTCGTGAAATCAAATAGGGTTTAGTCGTGGGTTTTGTGGTTTGGCAGGAAGTGGCCATTTCTGTGGTGCCAATAACACAGGAAGCCATATCAGCAGCCCCACAGGGTTTAAGCCACCGAGAGTCAGGTCAGCCTGATTGTGAGGTAACTGTAACTTGTTTCATGTGTTTACTGTGGTCTGTGAACGTAGATGCGATTCGCAAAGGCATTGCTTGCTAGTGTAGGAGCTGCCAAAATCAAGAGTGCAAGGGTAGCTTTTTTTTTACACTAGAATGGGAGTTCGACCTATTTTGTAAAATCATCGTCATCAATGTATGTAAGCCCTCAGACTAACGGTGGGGGGGGGGGGGGGGGGGGGGTTGACATGCTTTGATATTTGAAGATAAATAAATGAAAGCGAAAGTCTGTGAATCCCTGTGTGGATGTTTTTCAAGCAGCAGCTAAGAGGAGGGGGGGGGGGGACAGAACATCTTGAGTCCTTAAGCGGAAAACATCAGAATGAATCCACACATTCATAGCTAGCCTGGGCTGTGAGAGTGGGGGGGGGGGGGAGTGGGGGGGGGGGTTGGTGGCCGTTCCTATTTCCCGCGGCTGCGTTAAAAAAAGCCAACAAAATGGCGTCAGTCGTACGGACGGTGGCCGAGCTCACGGACGCTCGCTGAGACTACCTGGGATGTGAGCACTTGGAGTGAGTGGGGGTGGGGGGGGGGGGGGGGGTGGGGGGTGGGGGAGCTCGCGGACGAGCTCGCTGAGACTCCGAGGCATAAATACACACACGCGCGCACAGGAAAGCCACGTCTCGCCCCCTCCTCTTTACGGCTTCCTGTATGAAACCCATCCCGTCGTGAGCCAAACATGGACACTTTTCGGGCCTGGCCTTTACGGGGGGGGGGGGGGGGGGGGGGTGTAAATCTCTCCCCGCAGGATAAACAGACCGGGGGGCTGAGGCTCTGGGCTGGCGCGGCGTGTGAATGGGTTAATTGTGCTGCGATACGGAGGCGTGAGGATAAATCAGAGCTTTCACTTTTAAACGGGGGGGGGGGGGGGGGGGACGGGGGGGGGGCTCTCAATGGGAGCTTTATGGCCACGGATCATTTCCCGTGAGATACTGTACGTACACACACACGCACGCTCATACACACGCATACATACACACACACACAAACGCACGCACATGCTCACTCATACACACACACACAAACACACGCACATGCTCACTCATACACACACATACACACGTACATACATGCACAAACACGCACACACATGTACACTCACACATACACACACACACACACATATACACATGCAAACACATACACACACACGTATACACACACACACGCACACGCAGCCCATGCTGACGAGACAGGCTGAGCTAGTAAACTTATCACAATAGCAAGGGCACAGGGGCTTTACTGCCTTTGGCCTACTAAAATCCTGTTGGGACATGGATTGAGTGAGTGTGTGTGTGTGTGTGCGTGTGTGTGTGTGTGTGCTTGCGCTGCATGTATGAGCATGTGTAAGTGTCTGTTCATATGTATGCCCGTATTATGTGCGTGTGTGTTTGTTTGTGTTTGTGTGGTTTACAGTTTGATAGAAAATCTGGCCCTGTGGCCCTGTGGAATTCTGCAGATTAGTTCCACGTTATAAAGCTCGTTTCTGGAGGGGATGCTCGGTGACTTATGGTCTTGTCTTCAGAACGGGTCTCCTTTTGTCGTCTCCGCATCTGTTTGTTTTAATAGATCATCTTGCTGTCCTGTCCAGCACTTACAGTGTGACTGAGAGAGCAGAGCAGGATTTTGGAGTGTATTTCATGTCTTCTATTTAGAAATTACGACTGAGCAGCAGCTCAGCCGTGTCTGTGGGAAGGGGGATATCTTTGTTTGTGGGCTGGAGTGAAGAATTCCATGTGTCTCGAGTTTGTAATGCCCGCCGGATTTCCGCGGAGTTGACGGTTTTTAAAACTGCAGTGCCGCGTCTGGATAGCTTCATCAGCATTATTGTCTCGGAGAGCGAAATAATTTCGGGGGTAAAAAAAAAAAAAAAAAAAAAAAAAAAAAGACAGACACGGCTTTCCGCGAGTCTCGCCTCCCGTTACGCACGCGCCAGACTGCCCGAAACCATGCCCTGCCGCTACGGTAACCACAAGCCCGCCTCTCGCGCACAGCCGGCTTCAAACGGGAGGTCTGGGTCTTGAGTCGGCGGCGCGTGAGCGGCGCTCACGGCCCGACTGTCGGAGCTCCAGAAAACGAGACGTGAATGAAGCGCCTTGATCTCGCGGCCGCCACGGGCTCGACACGGCGCGGCGTTGTCAGGTGAAGGGGGAAGAACGGTGGAAAGGGCGCTAATGATGTACAGGCTCAGAGCAGACGGATGCCGAACTCCCCGCACCCCCTCCATTAATAATGCATCCCCCCACTTTCTCATTTCTGCGCGCTGCCAGAGAGGATGCAAGAGACGGACTACGCCTCCTAAATCTTTTATTGCGGCTGCCTCACTCGGCGGAGAGAGAGAGAGAGAGGGAGAGAGAGAGACGTGCCGTATCCCAGTCAGAGCTGTGCATCGCGCGCTCTCTTTGTTCGCCGCACAATATCTGCGCACGTGATCCCGCATGATGCCTGCCCCCGCTGCTCAGCCGTTCCGCGTCTGTGAAATCAAAAGGAATATATGACGGCTGAAAATGGGATAAATGTCTCTTTTTTAAAACTTCTTTTTGTGTTGTTATTGTGTGCTGAAGCTGCTTGAGTCTTCATAAACTCCCTTTGAAACTCATCGTCATTACTCAAGTCCTTGCATGTGCAGTTAAACATATTTATTTACCTTGTCCAAGCTTATTTTCCATTAGTGTGAATTTATGCGATTTCATTTTTGTTTTGGCCTAATGCAAGCTTGCAGTGTGGCAATGAGACCACAAAATGTGTTCCTGAAAGATTTTCCGTCTGACACATCAGGCTCAGAAACTCTCTAAAGGAGGCGACAATAGCTCATTACATTACAATTATCAAGGAGCACATATCCAAACGAGCGTGAAATTAATCTTTAGCGGAAACATTCAATTAAACCATTGAGTCAAACCAGCAAAGCAAATAAAGCACTCTGTGCCTGGCTGTGTTCCAGATCACACGCGGCTTAACTCGATTTGTAAATTACCAGTAACTCTGGGGTTTTTTGTCCCCTTTTTCTTCCCGTACTGGAGTTGACCGTTATGCCTCTGGGGGTCACCGCTGTGCCCTCTGCCCCCAGCCCAGGAGCCCGTGACCATCCACACAGTGCTACAGGGAGCTAGCGCCAGTTTGAGGAGAGCCCCGCCTCTCCCTTATGACCACTACATGCATACAGGCATGTAATGTCCTGATGACCACTGCACAGAGCCAAATCACACAAAAAAAGTCTTTGTCCCAAACATTATGTAGCTCAATGTATATACTGTGTGGATAGGGAAAGTGAATCTTATAATATTACTACTAAAGCCACTAAACAAGCCAAGGACAGAATGTGGCCTTTTATCACTGACACCAGTGCAGTTTTCCCAGTGGCTTTACTGAGTGACAGTGATAAATGTCTTTAAAAATGATGAATTATTTAACACATGCCACAGAAAGTCTTAACCTGTGGATATGAATAATGAAACACTGTGTCTTTAAGAACACAGAACACCACTAAAATTCTCTTTCTAAAATTAAAATTCTCCTGAAGATTTTACACAGTTTGTTTAATTATAATTTAAGTGTAAGCATTCTCTCACACTTAAACGCATAAGCATTTAAAAACATTTTAATTCAGATGAACAATATGACCAATCAAATGTACATAATTTATGAACAAGCCTCAAATCCAGCAGCACAAATTACACAGGGAAAAACAAAGTTTGCTGTTCAAAATTTTGTGAGACCAAAATAAACTAAAATGTAAATCATGATTTAGGGGGCTCCTCTGTAACACCTATATGCTGTGATTTGTATTAGGGGCAAATTATGGGTGGTAAACACAAACGTGAGCCACAGGTCGTTGGTTTAAATCCTCGGTGGGTCACTGTTGTTGTGTCCTTAAGAAAGGCACTTTAACCTGCACTGCTTCAGCTCATATCCACCCGTGTAAATGGATACGTTATTAAAAAAATAATATAATAATGAGGGGTAAAAAAAGATTCTAAAAAAGTTTGTGTGGGTAAGAGCGTCTGCTGCACTCCAGTACTGTGGCGTCATGTACATAGACGGCTGTAGGAAAGGTGCTGATGTGTTAAACGACTGGGGGTTTATTCGCCCTCTGCTTTACCCGGGAAAGTTCTAGAATGAGCACGCGGTACGAAACGGACAGCCCTTCCTTTCAGACCCGCAAAATCGGCCGCTTTAAGCGCAGTGAAAACACTCGAGCTTTAAACAGAAGTTCGCACGGACATTACCATAACCGTTAAATCTGCGGTCGGAAACGGCGGGACAGTTACCGTAGTCATTAAACCCGTGGGTCACAGTCGGTGGGATTCTTCTTTCCCCTTGATTGTGCAATAATGTAAACATTTGGATGCTTGCTCACAAATAATTACTGAAATTCAAGAAACACAAACAAACCTACATACACACCATAATAAATGTGATTGGCAGTAACACAGAGTCTGAGTTCTTAAGTTTTGCGAGATGTGTGTGAGATCTCTGTGTGTGCAAGATCTAGCCAGCAAAACCCCACAATGTTGAGTGAGGTTTTCTCTTATCTTCCAGCTTCAGAAGTGCACAGTTATGTGGACATCCAGGGCCTCGCAATTTAAATACTTTACCCAGAGAATCACCCCAGATTACTGTGTGGGCCAACGTCTGCATTAAGCAGTTGCAGTCAGACAGGCCGACTCCGAGCGCTCCACGGACAATTACAGCGCGGTCTCCATTTTGTGGAAAACTTCAATAAAGGATAACCACTCAATTAATGTAGTATTAAATTTCAAGCTTTTGCGGAGAGCTTTTCCATGCCGTGTTGCACATATTACTGAAGCCCGCATCACCACAAGCAATTAAGTTCCATCTCAGTGTACATTTCTCCCCTTATTACAAAGTAGCTCCGCTGGGATCCGTCCCAAGACCTTCCCTCTGTTTGTTGTTGCAAACTTGAAGTCAGCGCGCATCTAAACCTCTGAGGTCCCTGAACTCAGTAACCCGCAAAAGCAACAAAAACAAGATCTTTGCTTCGATCCCTTGGAAATGTGATATTGATAACGTTTTTTAGACTTTATTCATCTTTAGAGATCTGCTGCCATCTGGTGGCTGGCAGATATACTGTAAATGAACTGGCAAACAACCATGGAGGTGTGTGCATTCCAAAACCAAGCAAGGCAGAATTCTGTGAAGAAGAGTGGTTTGGAATTACGGAATTACTCCCAGGCGACGAAGGAGTGTTTGCCACGTAGTGTACAGGAAATTTATCAGCGCATGCAGAACAAATGGTGACTGCGCATTTAAACTAGTGTTCCGTTAAAATGGTCCTCACCCAATTCTGTGTGTCAAGACAACCAGGGAGAGCAGAACTGAGCAGCCCTGAGTGCAAACAGCTCTCTGCGTCCAATGTAAATAAAGACACTGAGGAACGCTGTACGACAGGAAGTGTGTTTATCTGAGGGAGAGGCAGACGCTGGGGTGGGGGGCCGACGTTGGGGTGGGGGGCAGACTTTGGGGTGGGGGGCAGATGCCAGGGCAGAGCCCCTCTCTCTGGCGCACGCAGAACTGCAGCACATACACGCCCAAACACTCAGCCACGCCCACGACGCTACGCTTGCGAATCACGTGATGCCAGCCGCCGCTGTTATCATCAGGATGCAGCGCGCAGGCAGTGTGCGGTCCACTTCACCAGCAGCTCAACCAATCAACAGCCTGCTTTTATTACTGCGGGAGACCTGCGCACCGTGCAGGTGTAGTGTCCTGTGTGCAGGTGTGGGGTACTGTGTGCAGGTGTGGGGGTACTGTGTGCAGGTGTGGGGTACTGTGTGCAGGTGTGGGGGTACTGGGGTTCTGTGTGCAGGTGTGGGGTTCTGTGTGCAGGTGTGGGGGTGCTTTGTGCAGGTGTACATACTTGAAAAGCATAGTCTGCGACTGCAAAATATTTTTTCATGAAAATATTTTTATTTCTTTTTTTGAGCACATGTTAACAGGACTTTCCCATGAAAACGCTTTCCCTGACTCGGCAGCCGTGCGGACTGAGTGACAGCTGAAACCATTCCTCACTGTGGCTCACGCACAGAATAACCTCCCAGCAGCAGTCTGCTTAGTGCACTTTGGATGATGTAGTCATACTACTGCACTGAGTGCTGCACGGCCCTGTGACTGACACAGGACCCCAGAACTACAACTCCGCCTCCTTTACTCAGTGACTGACACAGGACCCCAGAACTACAACTCAGCCTCCTTCACTCAGTGACTGACACAGGACCCCAGAACTACAACCCCGCCTCCTTTACTCAGTGACAGACACAGGACCCCAGAACTACAACCCTGCCTCCTTTACTCAGTGACTGACACAGGACCCCAGAACTACAACCCCGCCTCCTTTACTCAGTGACTGACACAGGACCCCAGAACTACAACTCCGCCTCCTTTACCCACTACTGCAGGCTGAGTACGCCAGTGAATATCAGAACTCCGGGAGGGGAATTTCCTTGCATATAAATCAGACCGTGAAACCTCCGATCCTCTCCTCCTGAAAAGAGTAGCACGCTTCACAAGCTGTGCACCTGAAAACAACAAGTAGGACCATACAAACCCCCCCCATCCCCATCCCCCCCCCCCACCCGCACCCTCCCCCTCAGTCCCCACCCCCGCCCTCCCCCCCCAGTCCCCACCCCCACCCTCCCTCCCTTGAAAATACCAGGAACAAATAAATATGTCAGCATGGTGATGGAATCTTTAAAGTGTTTGAAAGAAATTAAAATCTAGTAATAACATGAAAGGTGAAAAAGGGGCTGGGTTTTTTTTTTTTTTTTTGGCAGTGGGGGGGTTCAAGTCCTCTCAGGATGCCAGGATCCCCGGGCGCAGGAAGTCCGTGCCGTAGCGGCGCGTGATGGGGGCGTGGCCGCGGGGCGGCTGGGCGTGGCACTTCTTCCCCTTGGCGTCCCTCTCCGAGCGGCCGGGCTGGGGGGCGGGGACGGGCCCATGGGGCGCCCGGGTGTGGGCGTGGCCCGGGGCGGGGGGCGGAGTCCCGTTGGGGCCCGGCGGCTGCGCTCGCAGGAGCCTCACGCTCTTTTTGGGGATGCGGAAGCTGCCCCAGTTCTTGCCGTGGCCCCCCCCGGCCGCCGGGCTGGAGGGGGGCGCGGTGCCCGTGCTGGAGGGGGGCGAGGTGCCCGGGCTGGGGGGGGGCACGGGGCTGTTCGGGCCGCACCCCACCCTCCTCAGGGAGCCGTTGCACCTGGGCAGCCTCTCCAGGGACACGCAGGGGTTCAGGTTCCTCGCCCCAGGGGCCAGCAGGGCCCCGATGACGGCCTTCTTATCTGGCAGCTTATTGGCCGGCGCCTCAGCCGTATTCGGCCGGGGTTTGGCCTTGGGCGGGGCCCTCTCCCTGAGACCGTCCCGCCTCTCCTCGCCCCGGGGGCCGCCCCTCCTCCTCAGGCACTCCGGCCCCGCCCTGGTCACAGGCCCCTCCCCCGCCTTAGGCCCCGCCTCCCTGTGAATGGCGGGTTTCGGCGGGGTCGGCGTCGTCTTCCTGCTCTCCGGTCTGTAGCTGGCGGGGGTTCTGGCGTTGGCGACGGCGGCGGCGGCGTGGGGGGGTTTCGGCGGCTCGCTTCGGGCCCCCCCCTTCCTCCACTCCCGCCTGTGTGAAGGCCGGTCCGCCTGCGGGCGTTTGGGCTTGGACACCAGGGAGGAGACCCAGCTGAAGAAGAGCGCATCCTCCAGGCAGGCCGAAGAGGACACTCCTGAGAAGAGAGGAGAGGAGAGGAGAGGAGGGGAAAGGGTGATGAGATTCTGCATCTCCAGCACACTCTTCACACGCTGTATAATGTCCAGATCAGTGGTAACCAGCCCTGTTCCTGGAGATCTACCATCCTGTAGGTTTTCATTTTCACAGACTGCGCCCCCTATGGGCCAGTGGTGGCGAGGCGCTGCCGGACGCAGGTTTTGGCGCTCAGACTCACCGGACAGCCGTTCCTCCTCCAGGAGCCGGACGTGGTGGTGGAAGATCTGCTCGTGCACCCGGCACATGGACCTCTTGATCTTCTCCCGCCTCGTCACCATGTAGGTCAGGTTCCGCACCTGGGGGGAGAAAACAAAATGGCCGATCGCACCAGGGAAGCTTCCACATAGACATGTAAAACCGCAATGTGATTCACAACACAGGAAAACACAAGGCGCCTCTTCTGTAGCTTCGGGGTGAAAGTACTATACTTCACTTATATTCAGTTGGTGGTTTGGAGTTGAAGGCTTTGATTCACAGTAAGGGACATACGCCAAACGAGCATGCTCAGAAACGGTGAAAACTCCGCCTTGCATGTCATTACTTCACAGGGTCACAAAGTTCTTTAACCCATTTTCTCCAACTGTCACATTGTCCCCCAAAAGTGGTGAGGCCAGCCATAAAAAACCCCACAAATGATAATGTAATAATACAATGATGTGATGCACAAGGGCGTTCCAACACAGACTCCGTTACCAGGGCTACCAAAGGGTCACTGTGGAGACCAGAGGTGGGTTCAGTTCATTTGTAGTTCAGTCATTTCACAGAACAAACTGCAACTGAACTCATGAACTGAAACCGGAACTGACCCCAACCCTGGAGATCGAATGATCTTTATTTTGGGTATGGGGGGAGGTAGGGGAGCAAGTCTTACCCTCTCCAGGTCCTGCCGGAGGTGTGTGAAAAGCTTGAGCCTGCGGAGCAGGACGTCCTGCTCGCGCTTGGCCAGGTCGTCCTCCTCGTCCTTCCGGGGGGTGAGCAGGGGCCGGTTGAAGTTGGCCCTCCTCTTCAGCTTCCAGTACTGGAACAGGAAGTCCACAGTCTCCTCGGGGAGCTGCAGCTGGCGCGACACCTCGCCCACGGGCACCAGCGTGAAGAACTCGTCATTCAGCTGCTGCAGCTTCAGCTTGCGCTGGCTGAGCTCTGGCGCCTCCTGCAGGCCGACGCCGGGTACTGCGAGGCGGGGGCGCGGGCGGGGCCAGGGAGCGCCGCGGCGAGCCGTCCTGGGACACCACGGCCCTGTCGCCACCCCGCGCCCTCCTCCTCCTCCCCTCCTCCTCCTCCTCCTCCTCCTCCTCCTCTTCCGCCTCCTCCTTCTGGTCGGGCTTTGCCCCGCCATCCGCGCAGCGCGAGTGTTTGGGGCAGAAGGACTTGAACTTGACCTCGTCCGTCTCGGTGAGGATGGTGTTCATCTCCAGGTTGCGCTGGAGTGCGCAGGTGACGTGGAACGCTGTCCGACAGTTTTTGGCCGAGCACTACGGGAAACAGAGTTTGGGAAGATGACGGGAATCGCACTCTTGGACCATACCTGGACGCAGGCTGTAATGTAATGTTTGATTGTACTGTACCTGGACGCAGGCTGTAATGTAATGTTTGATTGTACTGTACCTGGATGCAGGCTCCAGTCTTCTCTTTACACAAGCAGCACAGCAGGGCCCAGCGGTTGCTGGGGATGCGAGAAATGTTCATTATGGGCTCCATCTTCTCTGGGTTTCCAATGCTCACCTGTACCAGAGAGATCAGCCTTTAGAGCTCACCTACACCAGTCACACACAGAGAGATCAGCCTTTAGAGCTCACCTACACCAGTCACATACAGATTAGCCTTTAGAGCTCACCTACACCAGTCACATACAGATTAGCCTTTAGAGCTCTCCTATACCAGTCACATACAGAGAGATCAGCCTTTAGAGCTCTCCTACACCAGTCACATACAGAGAGATCAGCCTTTAGAGCTCACCTATACCAGTCACATACAGATTAGCCTTTAGAGCTCACCTATACCAGTCACACACAGAGAGATTAGCCTTTAGAGCTCTCCTACACCAGTCACATACAGAGAGATCAGCCTTTAGAGCTCTCCTACACCAGTCACATACAGAGAGATCAGCCTTTAGAGCTCACCTACACCAGTCACATACAGATTAGCCTTTAGAGCTCTCCTATACCAGTCACACACAGAGAGATCAGCCTTTAGAGCTCACCTACACCAGTCACATAGAGAGAGAGATCAGTGTGTGAGCGTGTGAGTGTGAGTGTGTGTGTGTGAGTGTGTGTGCATGGGTGTGTGTTTCAGTGAGTGTGTGTGCATGTGAATGTGTGCATGTGCGGGTGTGTTTCAGTGAGTGTGTGTGTGCATGTGTATGTGAGTGTGTGTGTGAGTGCGGCTGATTTGTTTAGCGGGTCTCACCTCTGGGATCCACAAGGCGCAGCTCACGTGTACCCACTTGGTGGCGCTGCGGGTCGGCTTCATGGCCCCGCCCTTCTTGGGGCAGAGCAGGCACTTGGGCAGCACGCCCAGGGCACAGATCCGGCACAGCCAGCTGCCTTCCGGAACTTTCAGTATCCCGTAACATGCCTGTGAGTACACCGTAACACTTAATACCACAACGTCAGTACACCGTAACTACCTGAAATTACACCGTAACACTTAATACCGCAACGTCAGTACACCGTAACTACCTGAAAGAACACTGTAACGTTTAGCTCTGCATCTTCAGTGTACCGTAATACACTGTAACACTGAGAAAACAATAAACCAAAATGACCAAACAACAAGCGGAGAGGCGTGGCAAAGGTACAATACAACCGACCAATCAGGAGAGAGCGGGCGGGGCCAGCCGCCGTCCCCGCGGTTACCTGATGAACGCAGATGTCGCACTTGTCGCAGAAGACCATCTCGTTGCCGTCCTCGCCGTGGGGCGAGCGGCAGACGTCGCACACCACGTCCTCGTCGTACTCGATGCCCAGCCCCTCCTCCGTCTCCATGGCGTGGCTCATGTTGTCGTAGCAACGGCGCTCAAACTCCTCCATCACCCTCTCCATGGTGATCTCGTCCAGCGTCTTCATCCCTGTGGAGCCAAGCACGCATATCAAAGTGTGAGATACAGTCAGTTGGGCCTAAAGTACCACAGGCTCTGCCGGTTTTTAATTGGTACTCAGCACCCACGTATGTAATTACTTCATTTATCTATTAAAGCAGATGGCTATGCAGTTAACTCCAGTAATTGGTTTCCTGGGCCTGCGCTGGTTTCTGATTTTAAGTTGGAAAAGCAAAACCAGCAGGCCCCTGTGGGCCTCCAGGACCAGGGTGGAGGGCCGGAGAGGTCAGGGGTGACCACCCCCCCCCCCCCCCCCCGATGCTCACCCATCTCGCGGAACTCCTGATTGGCCAGCTCCAGCCAGGCCACGTCCACCTCGCTCAGGTCGTAGCGGCACGTCGCGTCCGCCAGCGTGCAGATGTCCACGTAGCCCAGGACGGGCGGCTCGCTGCCCGGCATGCGGATCAGCTTCTTGGGCTTGGTGAAGGTGACGGCCCGCCCCCTCTCCGCCACGGTCCTGTGGGCACAAGAGCGGGCACACGCGTCACCCGCCAATCCCGCGAAAAATTAACTCAACTGGAATGAACCATTTCACCAGGAAATCACCAATGTGATCTTAGTGACAAAATGTCTGCTACTACAATACAGCAAACTGAGTGTGTGTGTGTGAGCATGTTCTTTCTCCTCACAGTTATCAGTGTTTTTTGCTGTTATATGATTACAATGCTGCTGAATGCAGATGCAGGAAGTGAGGCGCAGGAAGTGAGGCGCAGGAAGTGAGGACGCAGGCGTACCGGACGGTGGGCTGTGGGATGGACTGAGGGGGGCTGACGGGCACCTGGACCCCCTTCTCCCACTCCTGCCTCCAGGGGTCTGCCAGCACGTAGTACTCCTCCGGGCTCAGCTGGCACGAGTCGTGCAGCTTCATGGCGGTGATGAGGTCAGTGCGGAACACCTGGAACGACAGGACACCGTTCCAGCTGCCAGTTCACATGCTCGCTGGTCTCTATGCTCACACTCGCTGGTCTCTCTACAGTCACTGGTCTCTGTATTCTCACACACACTGGTCTCTATGCCGTGCTTGCTGGTCTCTCTACACTTGCACATGGTGGTCTCTCTATACTCACCCTCACTGATTTCTACACTCACACGCTCGCTGGTCTCTACAGTTACCCTCGCTGATCTCTGCACTCACCCTCGCTGATCTCTACACTCACACGCTCGCTGGCCTCTACAGTTACCCTCGCTGATCTCTACACTCACACGCTCGCTGGTTTCTCCAGTTTGACATTCGACCCCCCCCCCCCCCCCCCCCCCAATCAATGCGTGCAACTGTTTCAAAAGCAACTCCACCTTTCGAAGCTCTGGATTGGACCAGAGGGTAGGCAGTCAAAGGGCGGGGTCAGACGCCAAGCCCCGCCCCCCTGCAGTGTGACTCACCTCGGACGGCTTCCTCCCCTCCGAGCGGCTCCAGGTGCTCCCTCTGAGGGGGGACTTTGAGCGCAGGGACCAGGCCGTACCGTTGCCTGAGGAGAGGAAACGCAGGTTAGCGCACGCCGCACACCCGACGCGAGCACTCCGCTTTCAAACATCAGCTCCCGCGTGTTAAAGAGCTGCTGATGCAGACACAGACACTGTAGTTTCAATTTCACTATCACTGGGCGTGCCCTCCCTGTAGTGTTACAGTGTGGCCTATAACTGTGCTACGCTGCAAGAGGACGGCAGTTCAGAGCCGTGGCTAACGGGACTGGATTTGTGTGATCGCTACATTCCGCTCCCAGGTGGGGTACTGAAATGATACCTGTTCACACGGCGAACACCGTGTAAATCGCTCTGAGTGAGGGTGTCTGCTCGGTAAATATGTCTCGCTGTGAAACGAAGACCTGACTAAGACGGCGGCGGGAGACCAGAGAGAGAGAGAGAGGGATCGCGGAGAGTAGCGACGAGCGTGGCGCTTACTTCCATCGTCGGAGTCCTCGCTGCTGCTGGGGTGGCGGCTTCTCTTCATAGTGCCTGACCTGCGCCGAGAGGCCGCGGAGATCTGGTGCCTTGTGTGCGCTGCAGAGAGAATCGACCAATCAAAACCCATCCACACCAACTGCCACACTGGCCTCATCCTAGTCACGTCGCTTTCAAGAGGTCAAGAAAGAAATTATTACGATACTGCAGAGACCACTGATCTTTGTACTTGTGTTAGCATCGCGAGTTGCTCTGGATAAGGTCCCCTAAATGCCAGTCAAGTAATGATTACACATTTTACTTGATAACGTTCCTTGCTGACATAATCAATATGTCAGTTGTACAGCTGTTTCACTGGCTAGCTCAAAATCAACATTTACAATGCATTTACTGTCTAAAATGATTTTTAGGATGATCACAATGTAAACTGAAAAATGTTTAAAATTTTTTTTTAAAAAAAGATGGTGATTCCGGTTACCCAATTGGTAAGGCTGACATTGATTTTCCCAACCAGGCATTTTGTAGTTGACAGAAAAACCGTTCATACATACACAGGAAAGATTGGTGGAGTATGCAAATCAGCGCTCAGAAAAGCGGTTCATCGGAGCGGTATCCGCATGACTGACGTTGGTCCAATCCCAGCGCTTCTCTGGAGAGGTACAAAGCAAACAAGGCTTGTAAGAAGGATGCTATCAACACAAAGCAAGCTGGGTAGCTTGTACTCTCAGCAATACGTTAGCAAACCAGCAACACAGGGCCCGTGAATGTACAGTGCATGCACTGTAGAGAAATGTGAAATGTTTAAATACTGAAACTTCGACTGGGTGCGGTGCCTGATTTCATGCGTGCTTCTTGTTTCGAATGCCGTGTTGTTAAATACACAGAAAATAAAATGCAGCCAAATGTTTCCTGTGGATATATGACAGGTGTACCACTGTTGAGCCTGATGAGTTTTAGTTCTGCTGTTAAACGTTGTACGGAAACTATCACGTGCACTTAAAAAAACACATTACATGAACAAAACTTCACTATACACATTTGCTACCTTTTAGTGGTTCTAGCTATACATACATTTAAACTTTCACACAAAAAAAGGTTTCAGTAACTTTAACGGCGTTAACGTTATTACGCCTTAACGGTAGCCTATCATATAGTATGCAGTCCCACACGAAAACACTCCCTCGTGAAACATTCACTGTAGTAATTATTTAGTACGATTAAACTCCCCTAACTGTCATTCGTTACACCGCTAAGCCAATAAGCTTGCTCGCCAGGTAACCCACGCGGCACTGTTTTACTAGAAGAAGCTAGCTATCTAGCCATAAGCTTGAGAATTCGGGATCCCCAGAAGCACACACGAGAGGGGTAACAACGTGGTGACAAGTGTAACGGCGCCAACTTATTGTATGAAAACTATTTTTTTAAAACACGTAGTTAAATGGCAATTCCATTTTCAAATCATTTGTTTTACGCCGTCAAATTGAACAATGAGGTTTAATATTTGCATGGTGTTGCAACAAATGTATTAACTTGTTCCTACAGTTTAAAAGATGGGCTGCAGTCTGCTGATAAAGTTAGCTACTGAGCTGGCTAACTTCTGCTAAATGACGTTAGCAAACTACTGTAGACAGCTACCGTCATCTGTAAAAAAAAAATAATAATATATATAAAATATATATGAATCTATATCAAGCTTATTTAACGCTACCAAGCCGGTGCATCTGCGTTAAAGATACAACATTTCATGAAATATACATACAATTAAAATTTAAATGTTCGAACAGCAAGTGTAAAAGACCCCCGAACTTAATCTTTTGGCGCCATTTTAATGACGTAGTTACTAAATTTCCACCAGACAGCGACCTTGGTATTAAATAAACCCTATTTTCTAAGATAGCTAAGCCCATCCTATAATAGTCATTCGCCGATGAAGAATGAAAGAAACGCTTTATTTAAAAAGAAAGTGCCTTCCCACAAACACAGAAAAGAGAAATGCGGCAGTACCTACACAGCAAAGGCTGGCCGTGGCGCCGGTGTTTGTACGTAGCTAAGATATGGTGCTAGCAGCGAGTGTGAGTTCATGCATCGGCAGATTGAGGCGCTCCTCCCGTGCACAAACAGTGTGGACGTCACGTAACCGCTCCGTTCTGGAGGAAGCGGCGCTGGGACCGCCACGGCCACGTGACGCAGCTCTTTCGTTTGAAATTCGGCTGGCGGGCGGGTGAGTTGCACGGTTTCCTTCTGAGCTTTTTGTACAGTACACTGACTTGTGCTCGTACACTTTCCGCGTCGTCCTATGTGTCGTGTTGTTTATTTCCGGTATGGTGCACTGTTTTTTCATTTTTAATAGCTTGCTGAGTTTTTCAGTTTGTGAATGTGCGACGGCAGATTGCTTGAGAGCAAACACTAGCAAGGGCACGTGCTTAGAAGCAAACAGCAAAGGTGTAATTGTGTATAATGAGGGTATTAAAGTATTTAAATATTTAGTTTGACGAATCTTGTCCGTTACCTGACTCCATACATCTGCTGTAAGAATTTCAGAACATTTACTGACTGTTCACAGCACCCGTTTCTTTGTCATTTAGGTTATTTTATTTGGTCAATGATGGTATTTCGTTTAGTTCGTCATGCTCTGTATTGGTCTGGAGTGGAAAGCTTAACATACAATTTCCTTTAATTCCCCAGTATTTAATTCTATTCAATTAGGCCTATTTTAATCCTTCTTAAGTGTTTTAGTAATAGGCCAATCCAAAGTCCCCCAAATAAAGACCACAATATTCACTCGGCCACACATTGTGCATAATATTTATTTTATTTTATTTTTTGCATTCAACTCATTTTGCGTTTGCCTTGGCAGTATGTTTTTTTTTTTTTTTATGAACATTACATGGTTATGTTCACTATCTTGTTTTTATGTATTTTTGTTTAAAAAATTGTGCAGCATAAATACGATGGGCTTTTAATACAAAAGGATGAGTACATAGTGTTGGGATCAGAGACTGTAAAAAATAGATTGGGATATACATACTGGTATTATTATTTTAGTAGTAGTACTCTCAGGCACCATCAGGGGGAGACAAAAGGCTCCGTGAACTTACAGTAAATGTTATTGTCGAGGGCCTGGGAAAATTATAATATAATTTTGTCTCAAGCCTGGGAATTTCTCCCAGAAGTCTTGGGTGATGGAGTTACTGATAACCACTTGCTTTCCAATTAATTAAGAAATGAATTAAGAAATAGAAAAAAATATTTAGGATTTAATCCATATTCCATATTTATAAGTCATGTACAAGATATTTACACATTTGACTAGGTCTAGATAAGTTTGTCTGCTAAGTGTCTGAAGTGTAAACAGCTGCATCACATCTTCTTTTCCTGTTATATGAGACATGGATCCGATACTATTTTGGAGTGTAATTTTCTAAACGGGATCATTAAATCCCATTTTATGGCACCTAAAATATAGTGCGTTGTTGATTGATGTGAACCGTAATGTTTGAGTGTGACTTATCCATCGTATGTTCTGCAGCTGTTCTCTGCACCACAGTTTGCTTTTTCTTTTGTGGGAATGACACACCATTGACACCAAAAAATAAAAATTCTGTAAAATGGACAGTTTAATTTAATCCAAGATATGGCTGGTGCCGCCACTCTGTCAGGCTGGTGGAGGGGTCTATAACTTTGACTGGCACGAGCAAATACGAGCATGAATGGTTCAAGAAAAAATTGGAAGAAAGCCGCTTTGCGTTACAGTAGGATCTCTTGCAAATGTAAAATCCGGCATAGTCCAAAGAGCAACTGTAGGCCTAAGAGAACGAGCAGTGTTTTTTCTCTTCTGCTATTGACCAGCATGAACCAATTGGCAAGAGCCATGAACTTGATTACTGTGCAAATTTAGGAATGTTATTAATATGCATAGATTCATCCGCTGTCACGGCTCCATGCATCCGGCCCAGTTCAGGTCTACTGCAAGGTTAAAACCATGAAAGGGTTAATATGCTGTCCACTCACAGCCTGCTAACCCTTCCGTGAGTACTTGTGATTTACATTGGGAGAAACCCTGCAATTCAGGTTGTTGCGGGGAGCTCATTCCACCAGCAGGGGGCGCCAGATATCTAGTTTTTAGATTTCCACCTTACGCTGACCTTACGTCAAACGAATTCCAATCCAGATAACTGAAGTCTGACACACTCACACATTTAACAATCATGGGTTTTTAGTATTAGTGTGCAGGGTCTGACATCCTTGGGTCTTACTGCTCATCGGGCAGTTCTACATTTTTATATCCCTGGCTTTTTTGAACATCCGGCTGTCTTTTGGTTTTTGAGCAAGTAGGCTTGGTATTCTTGGGTCTATTTTCTGAGAAACAAACTGTGGGGTTTGTCATTTTCTTTCATTCAGTTCTTTTGTGACGTTGTAGGATTCCTTGTTTGAGGTAAAGCTTCTTCTGTTTATTAGACGTTGAATACTTGTATATTAATGCATTTCTTAATTTTAATCTGGTTGCGAGTTTTAGATTTACATGTCGATCCAACAGGTTGCTCTGCCTATCAACAAATTTGGCAATTGATATCTTTGATAATAATTACCAAAATAAATCAAATATTTTTTATGCTGGATAAGTGAGAAGTTTAAGTGTTGATGCACATGTTCAGTATTCAGAGTGCTGAACATTAAACAAGGATGTTAGTCGGTAAAACTGCTAGATTCAGAAATTGTCAACTTAAACAAATTCTCACTTCCCCAACAGGGGTCAGGTTGAATTATGAATTTACATACGATTCATAAATTAAACACCAGACCAGCAAGGTCATATTGAGTTCAGGCCTTAAGAATTTAGTACCATCTGAAAACATTCTCCACTGCACAGCAACTGCTTAAAGTTAAAATGCACCAAACACTTAAAATGTGTGTGACTAAAATGATCAAAATGCATCCAGACGCCAAAAGAAAATATCACTCCGAACTGCTCCAAATGGGGAAAAAGAATTCCTTTTAATTCCTATTACTCAACTAAATATAAAACCAACAAATGATGGTCATAACCAAATTGTTTATTATGCAGAAACACGGTCGGTCCTGTCTCTCACACACACACGCACGCACACACACTCGTACACACACACACACACACACACGCACACGCTCTTAAATACATGAAGGTGGAATTCAGCATAGCTCACTTTTGTTGCACATGCTTTAATAAAATGATACATATATTTACACCGTCTGCTTTTCCCATGTTTCTGCTACCCACCATGTGACACGTTTCTCTGAAACCCCTCCCCTCCCGCCCCCCCCCCCCCACACTTAAGAACTTCTACAGAAAAACAAAACTCTATAAGAAAGAAACCAATACAAAGCATGGGGCATTTGGCCAATACAACACAGTAGTATATGGTTTTTCATCAACTACATAAATATGGCAGTAACACTGAGTATAGTTTGTAAAGTCTATGTACAAGGTTGGGACATAGGAGAGTCGCCATTGTCTGCGTGTAGACCGGCAAGGGCAATGCCTTCTGTCCGATTCAATCAAGGAAAATTTCTCTTTACAACACCGAAGTAAACAACGTAATGCTGTCCCGCGTATCCATAAGGTGCCAAGCTCCGTGACTAGATACTAAAACTCGAGAATGCTCACTTTTTTTTCTTTCTCTCCATTTCTCGCACGGCAAACGTCCGGTTCATTCAAGCCGCGTACCGATCAGGATTTTTGACCACACCTCGGTTTCCCGATGCCCGTTCTAAAACTAGCGAGGTTCTAAAGCCTGTAGCGTGGTCCTAAAGACTGTGCTGCAGTTCTAAAGACTGTGGTGTGGCGTGTGGTTCTGACCACAGGGGCACAGCGGAAACCACGGCCAGCAAGCAGATCAAATGAAGGAGAAGTTGAGGTTTAGCATGGTGGAACTTGTTTCCCCGCCCCCTCAGGGTCTGATCTCTGCAACACCAACCATGTTATAAAACGGGGGCAAGTTTTTTCTTTTTTGTTGTTGTTGTTGTTCTTTTTTTTTTAATCCTGTTTAAAATTTTTATTCTTCATTTCAAACTGTTCAGGGTGTAGTAGAAAACAACTGAAATAAGGCACAATTAATATTCGGACTAAACTTGGGGATTACAGACTTCTGTGGCATGTAAACAGTCGGTGAATTAAACTAATACCTCTTCACTAGGGGCTCAAATCTGACATTCCCTTTTTCCCCCAATAGACAGTTCAGCTTTAGTGATTTAAGAGCAGCATTACACTGCATGAGTACAATCACATGGTAACAAACCGAAACACCAGTAGTGCACACAATGCTAACACAATGGGAAAAATATAACCAATGGCAGACTTCCTTATTTTGGATGGTCCATACCTTGCCCTCAACCACAAAAATCATCAGTTTTTAAAGTCTTGTTTAATTTTATTTATTTATGTTGTTTTTTTGTTTTTTTTTTCCTCAACCAGTCCTCATTGATGCTTTGGAAGATTCCAAAATCAAATGCTGAAGCCAAACATACGCGAGGTGCACATGACAAGAACAATGAAGGGAAAAAACAGAAAATCTCTCCTCCCACCTGCCCCATGTTCAAACATCCAAGTTTGGGGCTGCCCACCGAACTCCCTGTAACACACCCAGAACATTTTAGGACGTGGCGTGACAGCGATACTTTAGAGAGGGAAAAACAAAAACGAAACAAAAACAAAAAAAAAACCATATTTATACTTAAGTTGGCAGCACAAAACCAGACATTGTAGAATTATTAAAATCCACAGAGTTCCCGCTGCTTTTGCCCTCCGTGCCCTCAGTGGGACGGGGGTGGTGGGGTTGATAGGGGCGGGGGGTCTGGGCAGTTCAGGGCAGCTGCAGTGCCAGATGGAGGAAGAGGAGGGGATGAGGAAGAGAGGGGGGGGGGGCTGTGGAGGTGTAAGAACTACGAGGGGGGGGGGGGGGTAGAGTCAGGGGGGGGGGGGGCGGGGCCAGGGTTGAGGGGGCGGGGCCGAGGCGTGCTGACTGCAGCTGTCTCAGGTCCGAGCTTTGGTCATGTGATCAGTTCAGTCCTGCTTCACGTGATCCTTGATGTCCTCTTCGTCGGTGTACTCCGACGGCTCGTCCCCTGGCTTGAGCAGCCTGCCCACGTAGTCGTACTTCTCTGCAGGACAGAGGAAACGATCAGCAACACAGTGATCAGCCACAGTGATTGGTCTCACAAAGAGACCAGCCACACAACAGGAACACAAACTGATCAGTCACACAGTGATCAGCCACACAACAGGAACACAGTGATCAGCCACTCAATGATCAGCCACACAACAGGAAACGAAGCCACACAGATTAAAAATCTGCAGGCGAATACTCGTTCACTCAAGTGAACAGTCCCACCCCTTACCGTGATTCAGACGTACTACAAAAGCGCCACTGCATTGCACGATGTAGCAGATGTAAAACAAAGGTGTCAAACGCAGCATGGCAGATCTAAAGGGCCTTGAGTTAAACTAGGGAACACCATCACACTAGAACACTTACAGTAACCTGCAACTGCTGCTGCAGCACCACCTAGTGGTGTTATGAAACAGTGGTGTAGTTTTTCGGTGGCTACCACTAGATACAAAAAAAACGGAAGTAATATATAATATTAAATAAGAAATATTGGTGAAACTGTATTATGTAAATAAAAAGTCATCGCTGAGCTCTTTTTAACCAAACATGGGCACTTGAAAGTACCATCTGTTGTACAATAGTAAGAGAGCTGGGCTTGTTTCCCCACAGGCAGCATGCTAGCGTGTTTACCCACAGAAGCACTGGGGCGGTACCCTCAATGCAGGTGTGAAATCCAAACCGCTTCAGTAAATTACCCAGCTGTATAAATTAATACCGCGTAAGAAACGAAAGCTGGATTTTTTTTCATTTAGACGAGAGCGTACGCCAAATCCCTAAAGGCACTGCAATATGACGCTCGATTATGATTCTTTATTTTTAAAAAAGTGTTTATACAAACTAGAGTCTCGAGTTCTCCTCCAGTCATCATCCTCCAACCCTTGGCACTGCTGCCTAATGTTAATTGTGCTGGCAAAGCGTTCAGACGCCTTACAGTTTAGACGGCAATTAGAACGACGTGGGGGAGAGAGAGACGACGACGAGATAACCACGGCGATAAATCCTTTATCAATTCACGATTTAAAAAAAAAAAAAGATTATGGGATGCCTTATAATGGACTCCAGGGCACACAGTCACACAGGCCAGCTTTTCTTCACTGCCTCTCAGGTTTCCCTTGTTTGCGGTGGCAGCTGTCCGCAGACACTTTAAATAAGATTAAGGCTTCATTTCGGCCTAAGTGATAAGCGCCTACTTATAGCCTTTACCCAGTTAGCAGCCTCTGCGTGAACTGCAGGCTGTCCGGTGTAGAAACCGCTCTCTGTATACAGGTTAGACTTCCTTGTCCACCATTGGAAGCCTGAAGGCATTCCATTCTTTTCCAGATCTCAAATTTGTATTATTCAAAAACGGCAGGAGGAGAAAACGGCCGTTAGCCGCGGTCCGACGGGGCGATATTAAAAGCGGGTGGAAAAACGTGTTCGGGCGACGTCGGCGGCTAGCGAGCGCTTACGGCGGGAGGAACGCGCTCCTCGCGGGAAACGTGTTCCGGCGTGTCGGATTGCGGCGTTTTTCCGTCTGCCGCCGCAGCTCGCGCGCTCCGATTGGACCAGTAAAACCAGACGCCCCGCCCTGCGTGCTAGCCCCCGTTAGCACCAGCCCGTTAGCGCCAGCCCAACACCGCACCGCAGCCTCCTGATTTGTGTTTAGGTAAAATGAGAAAATAAAGAGAGCTAGCTCATTCATTTGGTCTGGTATTTTCATGTCCTTTATATTTTGCATTGCATTTGTTTTCAAGGCATGGAAACGGCGAATGTAAATGGAATAATAATGCATAACTTCAACAGCCGAAGCTGTAGAATGTTTTTCTAGAGTATACTGTACATCTCTCCGAGCCGTATCTCAGATGCAGAATTATTATCTCCTACTGAGCAAGTAAACATTCCCTTACGAATGGAAAAAGGGTGGAGCTTTTATTCAGCTCACCTGTAGCGTCTGGTTCACTGTAGTGCCCTTTCTGTAGTGTCTGGTTCATCATAGTGCCCTTTCTGTAGTGTCTGTGCCACTGTAGGGTTCACTGCAGTGTCCTTTCTGCTGCATTTGGTTCACCATAGTAGTGCCCTTTATGTAGTGTCTGGTTCACCGTAGGGCCCTTTTTGTAGTGTCTGGTTGACCGTGGTGCCCTTTCTGTAGTGTCTGCGCCTCTGTAGGGTTCACTGCAGTTCCCTTATCCGTTTAGAATGTAA
This sequence comes from Anguilla japonica, assembly GCA_025169545.1. NCBI lineage: Eukaryota > Metazoa > Chordata > Actinopteri > Anguilliformes > Anguillidae > Anguilla > Anguilla japonica. Next base: position 4,940,666 of record CM045887.1, read on the forward strand.
TGCGAGCCAGGGTTTTTTTCAGGCATACAGACAGACAAACTACATACATACAGACTACAAACATGGCAACCGGGGAATTTCTTTCCACCTTCCCTGTGGTTGGTATCACTTCAAAGGCCGGGCCATATCCCTCGGCTAATAAGCACGTGCGATTTTCACTGCTGCTTCTGTGATTACCGCAGAGCGAGAACAACATTTTTTCATCTTTGTAGCGCTAGTTTTATCCGGTGCTACAGAAAGGGTGAAATATAAAACGCCATCTCCCGGATCCTGAGATCCAGGTGTAGCAAAGGACGATACTTACCTGAGCAGCAGCAGCAGCAGGAACCTGCCGACTGTCCATAACATTTATACCTTTGCTAACAGATTTCGGTCTTCCTCTCTTCATCATCAAGGGGATGAGTGGCTAAGTCAGGTTTTGGGTGAATATTTTAATATTTACTGATGCAATTTTTTGCAGTGTTTTGACGCTAAAATTCCAGGACCTTTCTTCACATTTGGAACCAACCTCAGGAATCCCTTATCCCAACTCATCACAGCCCGATGCAATATTGATCATTTCTGAAGTGCGCAGTACGATAAACGTGGTCTACCACGAGATCCAAGGCAACGCATGCATTTAGTGCAACTTCTGCAAACTAACATAGTGACTCAGCGCAATGTTTCACTTTACAACTCAAGACTATTTATACCATTAAACTCAAAAGGTAAATATCGATACGAAGGGTTAAAACGGGCCGCGGAAGTCCTTACACATGACCTGCATCTCATAATTTAGAGAGGGCCGCGGAAGTCGTTACTCACGAACTGCATCTCATAATTTAGAAAGGGCCGTGGAAGTCCTTACCCATGAACTGCATCTCATAATTTAGGAAGGGGCGCGGAAGTCCTTACCCATGAACTGCATCTCCCACTCCCGCACGCTCTCCATCTGCACGGCGTTCAGGTCGGAGAGGTCGTCGTATTCGTCCCGTAGTGCGTCCTTTTCCAGGCAGAAGGTCGCCAGGCCCCTCGACGCGTCCCTGCCGGCGAAAATCCCGTAGGGTCCGTCTGCGGACAGGGGAGGGGGGGGAGAGGGCGTTACCTGGCGAAGGCGGTCCCGAGCCGAAACGGCAGAAATCAATCAATCAATCGATCGATCGATCAATTTTTATTTGTATAGCGCTTTTAACATAGGAGCTTTGTCACAAAGCAGCTTTATACAGAGAACCGGCCCGCAAAGAGTGAGCCTAGGGCAACAGTGGAAAGGAAAAACTCCCTGACTGATAGCAGGAAGGAACCCTGAGCAGAACCGGACTCGGAGGGGGAACCCATCTACCGAGGGCAGGAACCCTGAGCAGAACCGGACTCGGAGGGGGAACCCATCTGCCACGGGGCAGGCACCGGTTTGTTATGGAAATGGCTTGCGTGAAAACAGATAAATTGTAATGCGTAAACAGCCGATCCAGTATTAGTTAAGTCATGGAGATTCAGTGGCGGGACAGTTTGGCCCCAGGCCCCGTTTAGCCACCTCCACGCGTCTCTTTCTAAAAGCGAGTGTGTGCGTTCATATCCGTAATTACATTACATTTATTTGGCAGATGATTTTATCCAAATTGACGTACAATTAAGTGCATATCAAAGGTCATTGGAACAAAACACAGGTCTGATAAGGTACAATCACTCATTTTATTCGTACAGTTATTCATAGCCACAAGCACGTGAAGTCCAGTTCACGCAGTGAACATTACACTCTGACCTAACCGGTGCTAAAAGTCAAACTTGGAGGCTTCACAAGCTACGCAATACACGCATGTGACTCCGCGCTGACGACCGAGAGACGGCGGGTCTGGTCTCTGCGTTCAAGTCGCGTTTCCTGCCACCTGTTCAAACAAACTGGCACAGCGGGGACCTCTGGGTAACGGTTACGCACGTGCCAGAGGTCCCGTCGAGTTCAGTAAAACGTTAAAAACAAGCGTATGTCTGTGGCTTTGCCATGTTTGACTTTTCAGCCACTACTTGTGTGTAAGCTTGGTCTGAAGTTTGCATATGGAGAACATTTTCCTCTCAAGTAATATGCTGATATGATATCAGCATATGCTGAGATAACACAACTCTCTGCATAAACACTTTTGATAAAGGAGGCTCCAGGTCGTACAGTAAGCAGGTTAGTGCAGTGTAATGGGGGGGAGGGACAAGGGGGTGGCCAATCAATGGGAGTGACAGTTGCATGCCTACCAAACAAAAACACAACAAGGAGTTGGGAAACATGACTCTATGACCAAGCGAGCAAACTGAATTCTCTGAAGCGTCTTTTTTTGTAAATTAATTACTGAATTCATTTTAAAGCACAAACTCAAGGTTTGTAGATTGTAGAGAGCGAGGCTTCAGCAAAACCAAAACTGGGCAAGGCTGCCCTTCACAGTGGCTCAGTGTTCTGGGCCAATCACAGCGCTCTGCTCTGGGGAGTCCTCCTCCTTTGATTGTTCACACAGTCGGTGATTGACAGCTCGCTGTCCGCCCATTGCAAGAGCCATGATTCATGAGCTCTCAGTGCTGTTAACCTGACGAGGCCTGCGTTGCTGTAAGATTCGTGTTGGGGTGTGCCCACTGGCATCGCAGCTACACCAACACCAACGGCTGGATCTTCACTCCCCGAAGTGTGTAAAGGTGCCATATATCACTTGAGAATGAAGGAGGGGCCCAGCTGACCTCATTTACGATATTTACAATCAAAACAGGAAAACCTGTAAAACCTGCGTTTGACGGCGCTAGCTACGGAATGTTGACGCGTTGCTACAAAATAAAACGGAATGTCCGGCACTCGGCCACTGAAGGTGGCACAAATCAATGGCTGGGGAGTACATTGATCCCAAATCAAAGCTCACGTCCACAACTGGGGCAATGTACAGGCAGAGTGTGGCAATTTCACAGCACAGCGCAGCGCATTGGGATCTCTTGCTAAACGCGGGTTTGTGTGATGAAGTGAATATGGGAGAGTAGCGTGCTTTGCTAAAGCAGGTTTATATAAGTAAGTATGGGAGAGTAGCATGCCTTTGCTAAAGCAGGTTTATATAAGTAAGTATGGGAGTGTAGCATGCCTTGCTAAAACAGGTTTGTATAAGTGTGGGAGAATAGCAGGCCTAGCTAAAACAGGTTTGTATAAGTAAGTATGGGAGAGTAGTTTGCCTTTGCTAAAGCAGGTTTGTATAAGTATGGGAGAGCAGTGTGCCTTTGCTAAAACAGGTTCCCTCTCGCTTGTCCCAGCTGTGCCTTTCACAGCAAAAGCGGTTTTTTTATGGCAGGTAAAAAGTGAGTGTGTGTCAGACTGTTCTCACCTTTGACCCCTTGTTGATGTGTGCATTTTTCTGAACTCTTGAGTATTGACTGCAAGCGGCCGACCATTTGACAGCACAAGTATATCTGACATCTCATGGAATGGGATTTCAGGTTCCTGACACTTTAGGGGGACTTAATGAGGCTGGGCCTTGCAGTGACTATTGTTAATTTCATTATTTTTATTTGATATAATTTCTCACATTAATTTTTTTCTTCCTACAGTACTTTCTATTCAAGATAAAATTTATGCTCTCTTATAGGTAGTCTGTTCCTGGAGGTTCGGAGTGCCTGCAGGTTCTTGTTACCACCAATTACCACTGCCTGATTAGCTTCATAAAACAACACCAATTTAATCTCAGATTAGACCGGAGTAAACCTTTCAAATTCTCAGTCTACAGCGCTCCTTTTCGAGCATGTCAGGAAATTGAGCCAAGATGTCGATGTTTGTGAATGACCGGCCTAAATAAATAAAGTTACAGCAGACAAAATGCGATTTGTAAATAGACAGAACTAATTAAATTTGGCGCGAGATCCATATGCAGATAATGGCCTCCCTGCCTCTCTGCTCTGCGGTCACTACAGCACACCGAGCCCAAGTAAAAATAAAACTCAAAATGCCGTTTATGTATTCACACGCCTCCGTGTGTGACAGTGAGCTCAGCGCTCTCGAGGCCGTCAATCAAGTGGGCACGCACTCTTCCAATGCTGCGCCTTACTTAGCAACAGACCTCGGTCAAGTACGCAATTTAAATGTGTCTACACACCCGTTTAGACTGTCCCGTCCTGCACACTCCTAACAGCTTTTAGCTGCGACCGGCAGCTCTATCTATAGCTCCATTTGTCGGTTGGTCGGTCGGTCGGTCCATAGAAAGTGTCCCACCCCGTAGCGGCCACAGTTTTCGCCCCAGGAGGCTGAAATTCGGCATGGACGTTGGTCATGACCAAAGGTAGAGCTGAGTAACTTTTCAAGGCCGACTGACCGAGAGGGGGCATGGCGATGGGCGTGACCTATCACAAAAAGGCGCATAACTCCCGAATGGATTCACAGATGTGCACAAGATTTTGTGGAAAGGTCGGTCATGCGCCAAAGAAGAGGTCACGTGTTTGTGTGTGTGAGGGTGTGTGCATGGATGCATGCACACATGGATGCATGCGCGTGTGCGGTTGCAGCTATTATAGATTTGCGCTCGTTTTTTTTTTTTTTTTTTTTTTAAAACCCAAAACATTAATTTCAATTCTCACCAATATTCACAACAAAATTCTACTTTCAAACAAGTCCACGCATTGCAGTGGATCTCAGACTCTGAAAAGGGATCCTTATCGTAGAAACTCCAGGAGCGCCTTCAGATCTCACTCCTGCAGAACACTCAGAAGCATTTCAAATATGTACGTCAGCTCGGCCAATCAGGTGCAAACAGAGCGAAAGGGGAATTTCCCTCTCAGTGCCCCTTTAATGGCAGACGCCTCGCCAGCATGCAGGGGGGGACTGTGATTTACCCCACGCTTGAGGGAGATCAAGTCTGGCGATAACGCCTCCGCGATGTCTACAGTGCGCCGTACCCACAGAAGAACGCAGCATCGCTTTCTCGGTCAAAATGACTGACGAGTCAGAGAGAAACGACGTGACTTCGCCGCGTTCCTGACTCGAGCGACGAAGCGAGGTCTGATAGGACAGTCGGGGCCTGGGCCTGGGCCTGGTCACCCCGCCCTGGGAAATGCGTTTGGTTGTCATGGCGATAAAGTACGCAGGAAACATACTGCAGCGGCCTTCACCGGAGGCAAAGGCCATGGGAGTTTTCTGCCTCCCATACGCTGCTCTTCAAAGGCGAATTCCCAGCACAGCACCTGGAGCAAACGTGCTCCCAGTGAACTACCGCCCGAGTAGATGAAGTTTGGGGACCATTTTTCACAAACCCGGGTCCCAAAGGTGCGCCACGTCCTCCCCTGTCGTTGAGCCCGCCTACGATATTTCACTGGCCGCCCTTCCCCGTGGGGGGGGGGGGGGAATCCAATACCACACCACTGAGGCTTCACTTTAACTGCCTTTTTCCCCACAGACACCAGCAAGGGCTGTGCTCAGAGAGGGGGTCAGGAAACAGAACTCCCACTTTCCGCCCATAAAGACGCTGCTCACCACCAGCACAGACCGAGTCCTATGCTAGAACTCTGCGGGCTGAGCCTGTTTTTTCATTCGGTGATGATGACCGAGAAGTCCACAGCAGAAAACCACAGCTGACCCTGTCCACCCAGGTTTCAGTTAAATGTTGGATTAGTTGATGCCTTCATGCCAGGTGCCTACAGGCTACCAGTAAACACCAATGTGCTGCTTCTGTAGGCTGTGCTAGCGCTCTCCTGCAGCACTGTGCGAGCGCTCTCCTGCAGCACTGTGCTAGCACTCTCCTGCAGCACTGTGCACCAGCACTCTACAGCAGCCAGTACTAGTGCTCTCCGGCAGCACTGTGCCAGCGCTCTCCTGTAGCACTGTCTGGCCTGCGGTGCACCTTCAGGGAGGAAGCGCTTCACCTGCAGCGCTGCAGGTATGCAGGTGCGTGTGGCACAGTGGCGACTTGACGGGCCCGGGGGTGGATTACATACATTACAGGCACTTAGTGAGCACTCTTATCCAGAGCAACTTACACAGCTTATGCATTTTTACATAGTATCCATCTATACAGCTGGATATACTGAAGCAATTCAAGTTAAGTACCTTGTTTGATGGGTACAATGGAAGTGTTGTTCCAGGAAATCGAACCTGCGACCTTCAGGTTACAAGCCCATTTCCCTAACCATTATGCTACACTGCCGCAAACTGAGAAGAAAAAAAAATCTAAATAAAAGAAACGGGAGAGGAACCTGCTCGACGGAGGTGCCAAAATTAGAAAAGGCCAAATCCCATCAAAAGTGGGTAGACTTTGCTGGATATTTATAGAGAAGTGACATCTGAGAAGCGGTGTTGAAAGCACTGGGATGTTTCCTCTGGACCGAGCGCATGGACAGACGGGAGGAGGACTATGTAACCCTATTGTGGCTGCAACAGCTGATGTATGACATCACATCCCAGCTTTCGGCGGCCCCTTCTATCCCAAGTGACTTACACAGTCCGTTCATGTGATCTTGGGTTCCTGCAATAGTTCCTGCACTCAGCAGACAGCTGTTGGGAGGTGCAGCACGTGACACACGCTCTGCTGGTCACTAAAACCTGCAGCTAACCACAGAAACACAAGTAGACGTGACAAATAAATCGTGCACTTTTATTTATTTTTTTTTTTTCCGTCTGCCTCGTTCTTCGCACAAGTCTTTCCTCTTCACACGCTTTCTCCCCCCTTCCTGCCGCGACCGTGAACCGATTTTCAACCGCTCTGTGTTTGTGTCTTCTCTTTCCTGAATTTCCGCACAAATCTGCTGGGCTGTGTAATCCTCTGTAATAAGATTCTACATTTATTATTCAGATCCCGAGCCAACCCCCACCTGGATGATTCACAGCCAACCCTGCAGCCGAAGGCCTGAGCGATGCAGCTGAAGTAAGTTAATGTTTCCCAGATACCATCTGGGCTGTTTCTGCTGCTTAACCGCAGTCAAGGGATCAGCACCCGATGAGCAAGATGCCTAATCATCACCATCAAGGTATCTTAAAACTGCATCTAATGTCACCAAAAGTGTTAATCTAGAAAAACTGAATGTGGTGGGCCAAATGACAGTGTTCTTTTTGAAAATGCTTTATGCAATACATTACATTGCAGGCATTTAGCAGACGCTCTTATCCAGAGCGATTTACAGAACTTTTGCATAGTAAAGCGGAAGCAATGCGCAGCGACGTGCAGATGTAGGATAAATGAAAATGCACACGCCTGTTCAATGTGAGTAATAATGAAAGTCCTGGCTAACAGCATTGCTAGAGCAGCGAGGAAGGACGCAACATTGCTAAAACACCCATGCAGATTACCTGTACTGACCATGCACCAAAAATACTAATACTGAAAACATACAGATTACCCATTTTAGCTTAAGTTGTGCATAACCTACCCATTAATCGCAGTAGAATTTTACAGTTTTTTTGGGGGTGGGGGGGGGGGATGTTTTCCTCAAAAGTAAAAGTTTGTTCAAATTAAGAATAGAAAACATAAGACAAGGGATTCCTTATTTCTGTTTTCAGTTCAGGCCACAGGCGGAAATGCTGACTAACACATGGAATCAGAACCATGGGAGTTTTAAACTTGTTCATTATGTTTCTGTCCCTTTTTAATGTGTATTATCTGCATTTGCTCAGATAGAGGCATACCCCTGACCTGGTTAAAACCTCCGCAACAACCCCACTGTGCACATTTTGCCCAAAACCAAGTTACAGACGGTACAAAACAACTGCGGAAAGCTCTGCCACGAGATTCAGAAAGGATGATATTCTCGGGCAAACCACATTTATCCATACATCCTTCCAAGTAAATCGGCTAACACATCCAGCTAATCCAACCACACACAACTCTCAGCAGATCCCAGTTTCAGTGTCAAACATACTGTTGTTGTCTTACGACTTATTGATTCAGACAGTCGCAACCATTTTCAGACTTTACGGCTTCGTCTGGCCATCGGCTGTTTTATGGGCAAAGATCACCGACACATTATCATTTACCCTTCACATCAGCCTCTCCCGCTACCTATATTTATCTACAGCTACAACCATCCAGTCCATGAAGAGTGCTGTGGCACACTTATTTGAACTTCCCTGAGTTTTTTTTTTGGCTTTTTAAACTCTTCACGGTCACATAACATATTTTACAGTCAGGAACATGTACAGCATAGGGAATACACCACAGCATTCATAACATGGACACTCAAAATACAGCGTTTAATGTACAAATAAAATCAAAAGGGAAGCTGTCAATATAACAAGCATGGCTGAGCTCAGCATCCAACTATGTTAGAACGCATTGCTCTTTCAGTTTTGCTACTGATAGCTACAGTCCCTAAATTTGCTGGCTAGCTTGAGAAGTGCACTCTTCTCCAAATCCACTGAGTAAAAAAAACAATGGATCTTCACTATGGCTTCATGTGGCAACAATCTTTCAGTGCAGGGAAACCCACAGAGGAACAAGTTATTTGACCTACATGCCTAATCCTGAAAGAATCTGAAAGCTTTTAGAATGAGATGGTGTTGGGCCTGGGGCTGGGGGGGCAAATTGCATCACTGTGCAACTACTACCACAGAAGACACCTGCCGAGCAGCTGGAGGCGGATCACAGGTGCTTGACCAGGCCAAAGAGTCGCAACGAATCAGTGAGATGGGGAGTACCTCGCCAACCGAACCCATCCCATCCACGGGCCACGCCAAGAGGAACTGCACGCACCCCTACAGGACTCCTGACTAGCTTTGGCCACAGCACAGTCAGGATTTTATCTGGTGACGGACTCAATCGTGCAACATTGTGCAACCGCTCGGCGCTAATGCCAGTTCAGCAGCACATGCACGTGCACGGCAGCTGCAGTAAGCCCCAGAAACCAGGCAATGCACTGACAGCAGGAGGACAGGGTACGACAGAGGGCATTCTGCTGATGACGACTAGCTCTGCAATGGACAGTTCCACTTAGAAGTTGTTAGCCTGTGCTGTCATTTTTTCTTGGTTTTTTACAGAATATAGACATTTAATTCAGACCTGCAAAATATAAAAAATTCTTAAATGCACCCGCGACGTGCCTACAAACCCAATCTGAAAGGGTTTCTGTGACATGTACACAGTCATTGCAAGTTGCATGCATACTGTAATCAAATAAACAGTTTCAATTTGTTTGCACATAGTCAAATATCATGTTTGGCGTCTGGGACAACTGAAAACTTTAAAGATGCTCGTCGTCAATGTTGGCTTATGGCAATATTTCATTTGTACAGGGAGAGCATGTGGTTTAGCGCTGAATACAGAAGATGCCAAACATTACTTTGTGCATGTCACGTGATCGCCCCAAGTCGCAGGCAATGGACGCACAAAGTACAAGGCGGCGCGCCTACTGCTAGCTAAGCTAACGCTGAGTTGTGAGTGCCATAACTCCCCTAGCCAACACCAATGTGGCCAACTATGATAACGAGCTACCACCGTATCAAACTCGCACAGACCTGATGGATTAAAGCGGACCAGTGTAGGACAACCTTTGCAAACGCAAAACATGCCAGCCTGTCCGCCAAATATGTAACCCATTGTTTGTGGACAAGAACAAAGGCAACTTATGTAGGTTGTCGCTATTGCCTCTTTAGCTACGATTAGCAAGGTGAAATTACAGGCATGGGTTTTGATTAAGCACACAAATTGTCCTTTGCATGAACGCCATGAATTATATATAGAATACGAACCATTGTAATCGTGCTAATCTTTTGGCCACCAGCTACGTGTCTAGTTGACTGTTCACGATACTTGACTCGTGTTTTGGCACATTGCAGTGCAGGTAAAAGGTATTTTCTCGACACTACTGTATTAGCGAATAACATATCACAAACCAAGACACATTAATTCACTGATGATATATCAGTCATATCTCAAACAGCTAAGCTAGCAAGCTTAATTGGCATTAAAATAGATGCGCTTGCAGCTGGCTTCTTGTAGGCAAGCAACATGGACCTAGCTAGCGTATTGTTCGTAACTTCGTAATGCCAGATAACGTTCGCTATCACAGTTTGTCCTGGCTAGCTAGGTGAAATTACAACGATTCATAACCAAAGTTACCTAGATAGACTGGCTTTATACGAATGGAAAACCAGTTCCCTAGCGTTTAACTAAAGGGTTTCGGAAAATGTCAGGCAGTGCAAGGTAATTTAACAAGATAACTTAGTGAATATACGAACATTGAGTGCATAACAGTTAAAATTACTGTAGAGTTAGCAAGCAAACAAGAACAATGAAGGATGACCAACTAAGTCAGTCTAAGGTTACAACAAATTGTATTTATTCCATCTCGAATGGAGTTACTCTAGGAAAGAATCTATAGATAACCACCTTGCTATTTTGTACACGTAGCTATCTCTTGGCCAGCTGAAATCAAACTGGTGTTAGCCAGCCAGTCAAGTTAGCGATTTGGTTTGCGTGTCACTAGCTTGGTGCACGGATCGATCTCATGATCGGTGTGATCTTACCGCGTCCATAAAACTTTTTTCCACTGGTCACATCGAAGACTTTCATATTAACAGCCATCAAGATCCGGGGGTTTTGAACACCATCGTATTCCCCCAGTTGCTCCAAAGTGAAATCACGTCTTCTCATCTTGGGCAGGGACGAGGCCTCGTTTCCCTGGGCCGCGTCCGCACCGATCCGTCTTCCCCATCGCCGGTAAATCCCATAGCAAAGAGCCAGCACTAGGATTAAAACACTGAGATTCAGCAACATCCCGCTTGGACCGAGACCCGATTCAGGTTCCTCTGTTGTCCCCTGCCCGTTACTAGCGTCACCTACTCCACTCCTTCCATCCCCATCGTCCGCCATACTGCACGTTAGCGCCTACCCATCCTCCTCACCCGCCCACTTACATCTAAATCTAATTTGATTGGCCTGCGTCATTGTTTGATCTTGGGAGTTGTAGTCCATCCAAAGACCCCACCCCACAGAACTGAATGTTCTGATACAGTCCTGTGCCCCACCCCCATATTTTAACATTAAAGCTGGTAACTTCGCGGTAGTGGGTGCATAATGTGGTTCGCTTGCAAATTCTGATATATATCCACAATTATAGAACCTGGGTTTTTATTTGCCAGTTCACTAGAGTTCACAGTTGTCAAACTTGTACCAAATCACATCTCTTACTAGAGGACACCAACAACTAGTTTTCTGTTTGAAGATACGTGATGTTAAATAACTGAAATCGGCTCCAAAACTAAGTATATGCTTCCTGGAATATTTGTCTCCAGTAATACTTTTTAATATTTTATTTTTAAAGTATGTACTCCAATTATATGGAAATATTGATTTACTCCTTCGATATCACATCTATGCTTCCTGGCACAGGGGTTTGTTTACAGAAAGGGGAAATTAAAGTTGCCTAAATTAGATACGAATAAACGTGGCATCACTTACAAGGCCTAGGGCAACCAGTACAAGTGGCATCAGAGCTGTGAGTGTGGAATGTGGAAATCCTGGAAGGAGTGCTGTAGTGGCCAGTTTTTACTAGGGAGGACAAAAGTGGGCACCTGTGTTCATGGAGGAATTAGAAGACTGCTATAATGCATTAAGCTGGCTGTCATTCGGAATATGCATCCTCACAGGTACGTTAGAAATGTAATGCATTCAACAGGCAGGTGATAGGTGTGCTATAGAACAGTCATTTAAAATTTTTTTTTTGATTACTAACCCGAAGATAATTTAAGCACACCAGACTAATAAATTAATAAAGATGCCATCCCTTTAGCTCGTCCGATTCTCTATTCTATTTGCTTCCTCCATGTTCCCAGGCTGATATGTAGAAATGTCCTGGATTTTGGAGGAATGAGGTCTGCCCTACCCCTGGTGGACTAGATACCCCAAAGGTTTTTCCTATCAAATTTCATCGTAAACGTTCTTGGCAGTTACCAGTATTTATTATTTAGTGAACAAATTTTCACAATTGTGTAAATATTCATTGACCGATTTCAGAATTTCCAAAGGCTTATTCATTTACAATCAATATTTAATTTTAAAATTTATTTAAAATAAATGTAAAATGTACAACTTCAAATATAAGCTGTTCCTTTTAGTTTTATGACAGCCAGACAAATGCAACCAAATAACTTTATAGTCTGACGAGTTGGTAGTTACAATTTAAGAAGTATATGCAGAAGGACGCTAAAATTGGTCAATGGTTAAAATCCCAGGATTTTTTCACATTTTCTTTCCTATTGCACAAAAAAATTAAAGAAATGTTAAGGTATTTTCAAGTTTAGAGTTGCTCCGTTGCAATCATTAAATAATAACCAACAGAATCTTCTCCGCAAATAGAATATACTAGGCTACGATCACGAATTATGGAATAGAAAATCTGTTTACCTATCTGAAATTAAATCAGCTCTATGTAAGAAACTTACGTCTTTTTCCACTTAAATTTGATTTCAACAAGCTATTAGGCTACAGTTTGGTCCAAACTTCTACTTTGTAGTTCTTGGTTTTAAAAAGATTTAAACAACAGACGTGCTCGGAGCACGCCCCACTGCTCAAAGTTCTATGACATCATTATATTATGAAGCTTAGAGATTGGTCAATTTCCAAATGACGTCGGTGACGTTGCTTCGAGAGTAACGGGCGGATACTTTCAAAATGGAGGAAAAGCAAAAATGTTGGAGGGGAATAAAAACACAACAACAAATGACGTTTCAAAGGTTATTTGCGAGTTGTAAGAGACTCTTACAGCTGAAATAAATATAATACGTTTATTTGTTCATTGGATTTCCAACTCAAACAAGAAAAATGAGTACTTCAATCGGCAATAAAATCGAGGTAAGTTAACGCAGGCCAACTTAGCCAGCTAGGTGGCTAGACTACTTGATAACTTTAACTTACCAAAATAGAATGCAATGTAAATTGGCTTGCTAAATTAGCGACAGTGAGCAAACATGATAGTCGTGCTCGATATATACTTGTTGTTATTACAACACATACCAAAACGTGTTTGCGAGCTCGAAGTTGCCAAGCGCAATATAATGGGTAATGTTAGCTAACTTAGCATGGAAACAGCACAGATGGTCCCGCGAACTCTCTGGGGGGCATCCATGATGCCGACCAAACTGGGAAGAACTGACATACACTCTTGTAACGGATTCGCACCAAAACACTACTCGACAAATAGCATCGTTAGCTGGCTAGTCAGCATGTTAAATTACAACAGTACATTTAACGTTACACTGCAATATGGTTTTAGGTATACATATTTGGATAACTTGGACAGCTTATAGGGTAGCTAACGTTAGCTAAGTGAAGTGTTTAGAGATTTGCTAGCAAACGTTAACCTTTTCTTACATTCGACAACGTTACATTAGCTGGCCGACGATTATTATGCGAGAAAATGAACAAGGTGATGTTTTTGTCATTCAACGAAATAACTAGCGAAATCCCAGAAATTGGCAAACATTAGCCCACCAGCTGTCCATCACACATCAAGTGGGCTTGATTCTCGTTTCTGTTGCTAGGAGACGAATATAGCTGCCTAGTTGCCAGGGACCGGCGTCGGTGAACGTTCTGACAGCGGGAAAGAACCCGCAAAATTACCTGACAGGATCAGATGACAACAGCTTTGTCTTTGTTGTCTTTGCAACTGACTTGGTTTATCAGCAGAAAGTGCACAGCAGAGACAAACTAGCTTTAAAATGGTCGGGCGAGTTCTTCATTACTTTTTAAAAAATCTGAGGAGCAAATGCAAATAGCAGACGATGGTGATAAAGTATTTGCTGAAACGCAGGAACTCAGGATCGAGGTAACGTTAATGCAGTCTCTTCGACAAAGTTATGACGATGTAAATAGTATCCGGCCGTTTTACCAGTTGCACACTTCGAGGAATTTTGGTGATGTTGCATTAGGTTGGGTGGAAGCTTCACTCAATGATGTAGGATGTGTTATATCCAACACACTTTTGGTATTACTACTTTTGTGTTCGTTTCGACACATTTTGTGTCAAAATGCTATTTTTGTGTTACGAATATACAATGTATGTGTTACAAAGGAAACCATGGTGTGTTGAAAGTAACAAAATGTATTGTCCTTCACTAGACATGGAGGTGTGTTTAAAAAAAAAAGACACATTATGTGTTAAAAACAACACATCTGTTTTTAGAGTGTCTGTATTTGTTACACCAGTATTTCTCTTGCAGGATTTCAAGGTTCTTACCTTGCTCGGGAGAGGCTCATTTGCATGTGTGTATAGAGCGAAATCTACCAACACGGGGTTGGAGGTGGCAATCAAAACGGTAAGCCTCCTGCGCTACATCCTGTTTTGCGTACTGTTACTGCAAGTTCTGTAGATAATGTTGCCTTTTACACTTCTCTTGTTTATGAATCAAACCCTTATTTAAAAAAAAAAAAAAAAAAAAAAAAAGGATGTCAGAAGAGGTACTGTTGTAATAGTTTAATCAAGGCGTAGGGTCTCCTTTTTGACAGTTATGAAGGAGGCTGTACCTGTGCACTGACTGGTAAAGTTGTTCGCCTGCAGATCGATAAGAAGGCGATGCACAAGGCCGGCATGGTCCAGCGGGTCAGTAACGAGGTGGAGATCCAGTGTCGGCTGAAGCACCCGTCAATATTGGAGGTGCGTGTGAGAGGCCGGGCTTGTGCTTGAGGGCTCGGTGCCAACATTTTTTCCCCAAGGAGCACATGTCCTCTTGTCCTCTTAAGCTGAAAACATTTAGGAGCACACTAATGCATCCCAGTTAGTGGATGTGCTCATAAACTGTTTTTCCAGTTGACACACATCAATTCTCAAGAGCAAACGCTCCTGAACTTGAAGCACTGTAGAGCCCTGGCATATAAGAGGTGGTGAGTCACACCAAGTCATGGCATGTGGATTACATGGATGGGAATGAACAGTCAAAGCATAATGGGTGCCTGAGAGAGGTAATAATAATACTTTCAATATGTGAAATATGGTTAATGTTCACAAGAAACCTGTTATAAATTTCTAAAAATCCAAGCTTTACAATTCACTTATGACATGGATATCACTGTAAAACCTTTCTGACATTATATGTTGTTATGATTGTCTTAAAAAATAGGGAAACATTTATCTTAAAGTAGGCTATTTAGTTTGTTCGTAGATGGAGATTTATCCTTTCCCCCTCTAGTTTCCTGAGTGTAAATCAAAGATGGGAGATTGGTTGTTTATGAGTGCTCTTCTATCCTAGCTGTACAACTACTTTGAGGACAGTAACTACGTGTACCTGGTCCTGGAGATGTGTCACAATGGGGAGATGAGCCGGTACCTGAAGGACAGGAAGAAGCCCTTCACAGGAGGACGAAGGTGTGCACCGTATGACCTGTCAGGGTGTCCATCAGGGGAGCTGTTATTCATGTGTTATAGTCGGGAGTCACAGCTCTGTTTGTGTGTTATAGGGTAGTAATTACTGATGTGTTTAACGGGGGAGCCTAGCTTTATTGTTCTTCTAATATGTGATCAGTCTTATTGCTGCATGTCAGCTCGAGTTCATGTACTGTGATGTTAGCTTCAGTGTTGATGTGTTCCTATGGAAACGGTGCTTTGTGTTGTGGTGACTGAGTAACTTTTTTCTGTTTACAAAAGGAAATAACTGGAGCACAGGGATGCAGAATGAGCCCTTTAATGGTGCTACATAAAATGCTTTTTATATGACTCTGATGTAGACGCAGTAGCGTCGAAATGCGTTTTATTTTGTACCATTAAAGGGCTT
Source organism: Anguilla japonica (assembly GCA_025169545.1). Lineage (NCBI taxonomy): Eukaryota > Metazoa > Chordata > Actinopteri > Anguilliformes > Anguillidae > Anguilla > Anguilla japonica. The sequence continues at coordinate 4,956,339 of CM045887.1, forward strand.
GTTTTGCATCTGTGCGCTCTAGACTTTTTCCTTCCTGCAGTCTTATATTGTCCTTTACCTGAGAAGAACCGGACTGGCTTTTTGACAGGCCGATGCGCGGTGACCTCTGTTTTTGTAACGTTATTCTGTGTTTTGGGTCTTGCCAGCACGCCACTTCATGCACCAGATAGTGAAGGGCATGCTGTACCTGCACACGCACGGCATCATGCACCGGGACCTGACGCTGTCCAACCTGCTGCTCACCAGCAGCATGAACGTGAAGATCGCCGACTTCGGCCTGGCCACCCAGCTGAAGCTGCCCAGCGAGAAGCACTTCACCATGTGCGGCACGCCCAACTACATCTCGCCCGAGGTGGCCACGCACAGCGCCCACGGCCTGGAGTCGGACGTGTGGGCGCTGGGCTGCATGTTCTACGCCTTCCTGACGGGCCGGCCGCCCTTCGACACCGACACGGTGAAGAACACGCTCAGCCGCGTGGTGCTGGGCGAGTACGACATGCCCGCGCACGCGTCCCGCCACGCCCAGGACCTCATCCACCAGCTGCTGCGCCGCAACCCCGCCGACCGGCCCAGCCTGGCCGCCGTGCTCGACCACCCCTTCATGACCAACCGCGGCGGGGGCGGGGCCAGGGACGGGCCGGCGTCGGCCGCGTCGGAGGGCTCCATGGACAGCGGCATCGCCACCATCGCCACGGCCTCCAGCAGCGGGGGCAGCCGGCTCTACCAGAGGGCCCGGCACGTGGTGGGGCCCACCCTGCCCAACCGCCTGGCCCCCGTCCCGGCCGAACCCCGGCGGCCCTGCGACTCGGGGTGCGAGGGCAGGGGGGAGCGCTGGCCCCGCACCAACAGCCTGCCCAGGGGGGGCCGTGGGAGGACGTCCCAGAGGGGGGCGGACGAGGAGAGGCCCCACTCCCGATACCTGAGGACGGCCCACTCCTCTGTCTCGCCCAACTCCTCGGGCGTGATGCCGCAGGACGTCCTGCAGGGGGCGATGGAGAGGTGCCGCTCTGTGGAGGTGCTGGCTGATTCGGGGAGGCAGGCCTTTCTCCCGGCCCCCAGCTACACAGACCCCCCGCGGGACCAGGGTTCCCCCCCACGCACCAAAACCACGCAGTAAGACAACGTGCTGATGACTCATCATCCTTCAGTGCTGTGGCTCTTTATCATGTCTCCTGTAATCATGCCTCACTTCCAGTGTGACCTGCCGTAACTTCACTGACTCAGCCTATGCTTGCTGCGTGAACTAGACCTGATGTTCATGGCTATAAATAACTGATACAGTTCTCATTAAGTGTCTTATCGGACCTCTGTTCCGTAGTTGTTCCAGTGACCTTCGGTACGCACTTACTGCACGTCACTTTGGATAAAAGCGTCTGCCAAATAAATGTAACGATTCTTTTAGTAACGTCTAATCAGCGGCGTGGTTTTACATGGCTGTAGTGTGGCTGGCTCTTACAGGGACAGTCATGCTCAGACACTTTTCACAACACTATCCCACCTGGCAGTCAAACCCTGGACCCTCTGTTCTGTCCTTCAGTTATAAACCGCTGCATTTTGTTTGGTTCTTCTCTGACATTTCCTTTCTTTATGCTAAAAGTGAAGTCTTGCATTGTGACTGAAATATGGGGTGCGGTAGATGCGAACAGCAGCACTGGAAAGAAAGTGCGGTGTAGTTTTGTAAAATTCAGCGTTTGGTCTCTCCGTCTTTAGCTCCGGATCCTTCCTCCCCTCACACCCGTCCCGGCAGTTCAGCAAACAGACGACGGAGCCAGAGGGAGTTTCACGCTGGTTTAGTAAAGAAGGTACTCTCTTCTTTCTTTAATGTCCGTAGTGTTTGGTAAACCTGGCCACGTGGCAGACCCAGCCTTTGAGCCCTGTTTTTGGGCGTGTGGTGTTGGGTTTAGAACTGCAGTGGGGCTAAGGTGTTTTCACTGAGAATTTCTTATTTAGATACGACTCTGATGATGCTCTGATCGCAGCCGGCACTGATTAGGACATTCTGATTGTAGCAAGGCACTGATTATAACAAGGTTCTGATTATAGCATTCTGATTGTGACTAGGCTTTGATTGTAGCATTCTGATTGTAACTATGTTTTGATTATAACATTCTGATTCTAACAATGCTCATACCTGTCAGGACCAACCAAAGCACCCACAGACACGAGCGCCCATAGCAACAGTGGCAGTTTCCATGGCGGCCGGGAGCCCTTGGTAGCGCATAACTCTTGGGGTGACAACGAGAGGAGCGGGGGTGGGAACCCCGCCCACAGCGTCCCCAGACCATCTCCAGGGCCTACAAGGAGAATGCGGGAGGAGCCATCGAGAGCCACGCCCCTTTCCCTGAACACGGCTTCCCCTCCTCTAAAGACCAGCCTCGGGGGGCCCCAGAGAAACGGCCCTACAAGAACACGCTCCCCGCCCTGTGTGCCGTCCGCCTGAAGCCCATCAGGCAGAAGACCAAAAACGCTGTGGTGAGAACGCCTTTTAGAACATAAAGCACAGCGTGCACCATAGATATAAAGCACCATATGCTCCATAGATATGACACACAGTATGCACCATAGACATAAAGCACTGTATGTAACATAGATATAAAGCACCATATGTAACATAGATATGACACACAGTATGCACCATACATATAAAGCACTATATGCACCATAGATATAAAGCACCATATACACCATAGACATAAGCACCGTATACACCATAGACATAAAGCACCATATGCACCATAGATGTAAAGCACTTGTATACTATGCACCATAGACGTAAAGCACCGTATGCACCATAGACATAAAGCACCGTATGAACCATAGACGTAAAGCACCATATGCCTTCCACTGTAGCCTTACCTGTCATGCATTTCTCTGAGCCTCTGCTGTATGTCTCCAGGTGAGCATTCTGGAGACGGGGGAGGTGTGCATGGAGATGCTGAAGGGCCATGGGTCTCAGGAGCGGGTCAGAGAGGTGCTCCGGATATCGTGCGATGGGTCAACGGTGAGTGCACCGACAGCCGCTCCATTTCTACGCTTTTCATTTCTCTCTGTGCCATTTCAGAGATCATTTCACTCTGTGTCATTTCAGAGACTTCTGCGTGTGATTTCATTTAATTCTGTCATTTTAGAACTTTAGCACGTAATTCTGGGTCGTTCATTTGTGGATTATGATTTTCCTCTGTTTGCAGGTCACCATCTATCAGCCGAACGAGGGCATGGGCTTCCCCCTGCAGGACCGCCCCCCCACCCCTCCTGAAGACCTCTTCATCTGCAGTCGTGAGGATTTGCCAGGTAAACGCCAACGGCAACCGCAAAGAGCATGTTGCATGGCAACACCAATCACAATGAGCGCTTTAGCAGGTGCACGCTAATCATAATGCACACTTCATCAGGTACACACTAATTACAACGAGCACTTTCAAGGACACACCAGTCACAACGACCGCTTTACCAGATACCGACCAATCACAATGAGTGCTTTGCACACCAGCACCAATCACAATGGCCGACTATATTTGTATCTGTCTCGTTCCCTGCAGAGAAGTACTGGAAGAAGTACCATTATGCCTCGAAGTTTGTGCAGCTGGTTAAATCGAAGACCCCAAAAGTTACGCTTTACACAAAGCATGGCAAGTGTGTTCTGATGGAGAACTCGCCCAACGCTGACCTGGAGGTGTCTTTCTACGACGGTGAGCACCGCTGCACAACTCCACACAGCGAAGTCTGCAACTTAACCTACTGCATGGTACTCATCAACGGCTTAAAATGGCCGCTTATAACACTACATAGGTCAACATGCTGCATGTTATTCAGCTGCTCTAAATAGCTGCTTTAAAGTTTCCGGTACTTGGTTAACATGTGAAAAAGCCTCTAGTCTAAATGCAAAAGATTTAGTGTTGTTCAGGTACAGGTCTCTCCGGTGGCAGTGTACAGTACTGGCTTGTTTGAATATTTGCCTTTAAACTTTACCCCTCGTGTGTGGGGGGAATGAGCGGGTAATGTGGTGGTGTAGCCGGCAGGCTGAGGGGTGTTTCTGCAGGATCTGTGCATAATGCAGCACTTGTGTGATTTATAGTTTTTATTCACACGGTTTTAAAACATTTACCAACGATGTGTTCCGGCCTGAAGTGTTTACTGGAACGAAGCCTCTGTCATTTTCTGCAAGGTGGAACACTGTGCACTGAACTGAATACAGCACACTTAAGACTGGAAGAAATGTGGGATCTGTCACTCTGCTCCAGGTGCGAAGACTCACAGGACGGCGGAGCTGGTGCGCGTGGTGGAGAGCTCAGGGAAGTCCTACACAGTGAAGGGGGAGGTGGGGCTAAACGGCCTCAGCCCCACCAGCAGGGCCTACATGGAGCTCACCGATGAGGTAAGCCTTCCGGACTGTACCATTACAACATAGAACATGGGGGGGGGGGGGGGTTTACATGGAGCTCACCGATGAGGTAAGTCTTCTGGACTGTACCATTACAACATAGAACATGGGGGGGGGGGGTTTACATGGAGCTCACAGATGAGGTAAGTCTTCTGGACTGTACCATTACAACATAGAACATGGGGGGGGGGGGGGGGGGTTTACATGGAGCTCACAGATGAGGTAAATCTTCTGGACTGTACCATTACAACATAGAACATGGGGGAGGAGGGGGGGGCTATATGGGGGTAAGTCTTCTGGACTAAACCAATATAACACTGTTACAACACACTGCACTGTATCACATTACAAGGTGGGAGGTGGCCAAATCGCTTAACTGCAAAGTTTAAACTACTGCATGCCTCAATGACAGAATCTTATTCTGAAAGCCCCTGAGCCTGATGAAGAGGGCTTAGAGAGGCACCCCTGCAGTGCGTGTAAGTGAACGTTGTTGTCGTCGTTCTCCAGGGCCACCACATGTGTCTGGCCATCGAAGCCGCCATCGCCTCAGAGGAGCAGCGGACGGGCTCCTCCACGCCGTTCTTCCCCATCACCATCGGCAGGTGAGACGGCCCAAGCAAGCGCTGGGCTGGGTGCCTGCAGCAAGACTGCACTTATAACAGCCTGCTCCAGCCATCAGCCCAAATACGTTAGATAGGCACGTTTAACCCTTTGAAGAGTAGGTGTTTGGAATGTTTTTTCAACATTCTAAGTCAGTGCTTTCAGTTGCCAGCAGTGATTGTGACATCAGCATTAGAATGTTCATTTAAGGACATTCTAATCACGTTTGTGATCTCACACCGTAAAGGGTTAATTGTGGCCCTGCTGGCCCAGTGTAAGGTGTGTGTGTGTGTGTGTGTGTGTGTGTGTGTGTGTGTGAATCTGCTCTGCTCTGAGGTGAGCCGTGCCCAAACCCCAATTCTGCTCCTTCAGGAGGCCGCCCAAGGCTGACTCCCTCAGCCCATCTTCCCAGAATGCACCAGGGTGGAGGCCTCCTGCCACTTCTGACGTAGCACAGGTCTGCTCTTCCCCCCCTACCCAGGCCCCCCACATCACTCCCTCGGTAAGAGCACCTCCTCACACTGAATACCCCCACTTATACACTTACCTTACCTACCCTGTACTTACCGTCTGAGAACCGAGACCTTCCGAACTCTTACTCTTAACTTCCGTTACTCTTAATGTAAACTTAGTGCTCATTGTGTGGGTGGTAGATTGTATTAGATTTTTGAACTTGCTAAATACGTGGAAGTGAAGCTTCCCTGTCACACTGAAACTTCAGCGCACTGCTGTAAGCTGCTCTGGATAAGAGTGTTTGCCAGACAGTTTTAATTTAAATGGAAATGTAGCCCCACAGTAAAGTGACCCCTCACATTAAGTGCCCCACCCTCACATTAAGATCTCCATAAGATGACCCTCAGACAGTCTGTTAGTGTCACATAAAAGGCTTTTAACATGATTTAGAGGTCTACCTTCTCTATCACAGCACTGATTTCATTATGATTTTGACCACAGTCGAAATGCAAATTACATTTTAGCCATTTGGCGGACGCTTTCAGGCATCGCAACGATCAGAAGGTGCATTTCATAATGTTCACTAGACCTAGAGATGTGTTGAGGCAAATGAAATCCATGCCACCGTAGAGGATGCAGGCCACAACAAGTCCTGCAAAAACAAGACAGATTAGCAACCAAACAGAAAGGAAAGCCTCAGCACCCACAGAAGCACATAGCAAATCTGCTCACTGTACCCTAATCCCATAATCCTTAAGAGGAACACAACAAACGCACAAACAGCCACCGTTTCCTAATCACCTGAAAGGTTTGCTTGGACTACAGAAGGAGGCTGCAGTTACACGTTAGCACTGCTGGTCTCTCTCCTCAGATGATTTCCTACGACGGGTCAGACTTCACTACTGCCAGCCTGATGAAGAACACCTCCCCCTCCGCCCAGAAAGGGCACACCTCCAGCACCGGCAAGGTGCTCAAGTCTGTGTTTGTGCCCAACATCGGCTGGGCCTCGCAGGTAACTGCTCAACTCAGACACACAGCACTGACACAGCACAGGTAACTCACACACACATACTGACACAGCACAGGTAACTCACACACAGTCTCCCCAAACCACCGCACGTTTCCCCTTATATACAAAAAGGTCAAAAAAAAAACAAAGTCATCTAATAAAGACACAGTCATGGCAAAACAGTACAGATCAACGATCCTGCTTGCACTACCTCTGTAAGCGTATCACACCTGGGTTAACTTTTTTTTATCTGGCTGGGTGCTGACCCATAGGTATCAAGATCTTTAGTCAGCACCCAACCACCAAAGACACCAACTTGTTCCCCATGACATAAGCTTTCCAACAATATAAAACATGATTGCATTGCATTATGGGGAACCTGAAGTTCACACAATGCTGATCCAGTCGGGTGTTTTGATCCTGAACACTGTCTCTTCATCACACCTGCTGACTCCCTGTCAGCACAGTGAACAGTCTGTTTTCCTTTGAGGGTCTTCTGTGAACTGCCCTACAGCACTGACCTTGTATTTGTGCTGATAATAGTGTACCTCTGCGTGCGTGTGTGTGCGTGTGTGTGTGTGAGATGATTGACGATGCGCTCTGTCTGGGTCCTACAGCTGACCAGTGGGGAGGTCTGGGTGCAGTTCAATGACGGGTCACAGCTGGTGGTACAGGCTGGAGTTTCCTCCATTATTTACACGTCACCCGACGGACGCACCACCAGGTACCTCCAACAATGCCGCCTCCATGTTTAAATTCGGTTTAGTATCGGCGTGAGGAGTTTCTCCCGCTCTTTCAGACTCCAATGCAAGCTGTGCCTTTCTGTTTCACCTCCTTTCAGTTACAAAGAGAACGAGAAACTTCCGGAACACGTGAAGGAGAAGCTGCACTGCCTGTCGTCCATCCTGGGGCTGTTGGCCAGTCCTGCAGGGCGGCGCTAGCGAGCGCTCTGTCCTCACACTCACTCCTGTGGTGCCTTACAGACAGACCTGCGTTACCTGGGAATATGCCACTCTCCAAACTTATCCCCATTCCAGAGCGACAGACCCTTCTGCACTCTCCACACTGAGCCCCATTCCAGAGCGACAGACCCTTCTGCACTCTCCAAACTTATCCCCATTCCAGAGTAACAGGCCCTTCTGGATACGCTGTGCGTGTAAATACCTGTAAAATGAAATTAAATGTAAAAGAATAATGTAAAAGAATATATATTTTTAACTTTTTTTCTTGTTGTACCTCCTGTACGTGTCTCAGGAGACCTTCCCGCAAAGGCAGCTTTACATTTTGCGTCGATGTCCTCGTTTATGCCGTAGCCTCAATGAAATGTACGCTGTTGTTAATGCGAAACAAAACAGAACAAAAAGTTTTAAATAAAAGTGGGCTGGGTGGACATGGAGTCTGTTACTGTTCACAAGCTTTTGATTTTTTTATCCCCCTACTTGAGCAGTCTAAATGAAATCTCAGACGATGGAGAGGCACTTACTATTGTTGCCACGCAAGTGTTTCTTAAAAGAACTATATAAAATATTAAAGTGTTGAACCATAATGTAAAAAACTTCAGTTCTAACATTCTCTACTTTCACCTTCAAAGTACTGAAAAACCCATGGTCTGGGTACTGTCTCTTGACACAGTAATACAGTATAATAAATGTATAGCTATTACATTTTGTATACAATTTACATGACATCATTAGACTGGTTTGTGTAGAATTAGGTAGGCAAGATATTTTCCCCAGTTCACAATAATGCAAATTTTATCTTTATTGCTAAGTACAATCGACATTTGGGGTTAGACTATATTTATCTAATATTGTTTACCAAAAACAAATTTGATGTTAAAAATGATGCATATTTCATATTAAATGAAACTACAGATGAATGAAAGCCGACTATTGGAAAATGAAATTCAAAAATAGCTTTTTTGGCTGATTAGATAATGTTCTTAACACCAAACATTCTAAATGTTTTGTTCAGTATTTTCAGATGGTTAAAGTACCTGCTCTTGTTTTATTTCCGTTGGTACAGAAGAGGAACTAGGGGCACGTCCATCATAAATATGGTGCAATATAAATCCAATCTCATATATACGCAGAATTCTGGTGAAAATGTATGCGTATGAACTTAATGGTGTTGTGCAGCAAGGAGTTGCTAGAACGCACAGTACGAAAGCTGATGCATTAAGTCTGACCATTAACTGCTGATATGTGCTTAGGTTCGGAACCTAAATGACTGGTTAGAATTTGGAATCTAGAACTACACTGCTACTTCTTTGCGGAGCTTAGACCACGGCTGCCCAACCCTGTTCCTGGAGATCTACCATCCTGTCGGTTTTCACTCCAGCCCTGACAAAGCACACCTCATTCAACAGCTAGATAACCTTGTTAAGACGCTGATTAGAAGAATCAGGTATGCCACCGGGTGGTAGATTTACAGGAACAGGGTTGGGCAGCTCTGGTTTAGACGATCCTGTTCTGCTATGATTTGTCAGTTGGAGTTATTCCTGAACTTTTCCGATAATCTCTCCCTAACAGTAGATGGCGGTATACACCTTTACTTGCTGCGAACCTATTCCAGCACAGTAAAGAAGTAGGTGTTGAAAAAGAGGAAGAAGAAGAAATTAAATAAACAAGTCGAATATATTTGGGCATAGCTATGGATTTATACGGCCGAGTGGAGTCACTCGGTTGAAGAATATGCTGTCACTCAATACGAATTTATATAACTCGCTACTATAACTTTTTAGATAAAACTGTCGTGTTTATTTTGAGTTGTAACGCTAACACATTACAGAAATATGTAAATTGAAACTAAACATTGCGGTATACATTATTAAAAACGTTTACCTCTGGTCAAACCCCTTTTTCAGCCACCAACTGGTTCGCCAGCTAAGTAGAATCACATGATACCTTTTATGTCATATGACAAACGAACCGATGTGGAGTTGCTCTGTGGTTCAGCCGTGACACTAGCGGGGAGAAATCAAGAGATGAACACTGATGAAGGCTGTGTTTTCCCTCATCCGCAGTGATCGGACAAATATGCGGAACATGGGACGAAATCTGGAGACGTTCGCCGTGGTTATCGCCGCTTGCTTTATAGGTGAGCACTCAAACTGCTGAAAGATACGCGGAAACTAGGCTGAAACATGAAAGTTTGTGTTCGTTTAAATACCGTCTGCAGTCGTTTTAACATTCAGTAACTGTTTGTTTTTGCGCCTATTGAGTTTAGCGAAACTTAGGAAGGAAAAATTAACTAGAAGTAACTAATACAATACTAGGAAAATGAAGGCTTGAAGGCTTGCGTTCTGCCTGAGGGAAGATCTCGTGATGCAGGCGAGGCGTCTAATTCAAACATGATTCACTTAATTAACATTAAGGTCAGGGTGAAAACGTTTGTCGAAGATGGAAGAATTGCATCCGTTTTTCAGATTGGCAAAAGCATCTGGTTGGTAGTGGACCCCTGGTTTCTATTATTGAACGTTTCTTTTTGTCTCCCGAATAGACTGTTTGGATGTTATAAAGCGAATAAATGTGTGGGCTTGCCTGCATGGTGGTTCGTCTGAATAGGACTGTCTTTGGTATTGACCAGAAAAAAATGTATTAATTTATAGTGTAAGGAAGTTCACTTTTTAAATTAACAGTATATTTCAACAACATACGCCATAGTAACAACAAACAACACACTAAATGAAATTGACTCAATCAACCGTAACGAGTTAACCGTACAATGCAAAGGGTCGTTCTGAATCATATGTGCAATGTCTGTAGGCGTGAAACAAGAATAAATTGAAGGAGAATAAGAAAACAAACAAAAAAGGAAGTTCGCTTGTTGTGATTTGCCCGATTGGACCAGAACACGTGTTCATTCTATTTAGACTGCGGTCTGGGTCTTGGAGGTTTGTGTGAAATTTCTTTTAGATAAATTCACACAGAGACCTTGAATTTAATGAGTGAATTGTGCGGAACAGCAACATGTAGTCTCGTGAATTCTGGTCTGCAAGCACGCTATGTGTTACGGGTAGGAATATTACCTGATTTTTTTTTCTTTTCATTTTCTTCTTGTTCAGTCCGTCTGAAGACCATTAAGCATAGGCCACCAAGAGCTGTTTGTTGGTAATAATAAGAATGACACAATGTAATGCAAAATCATTTTCAATAGGGGGTTGCTGGTTCTGAATCTCGTATGGAGTTATTCTGTGCGAGGCGACCAAAATAAAAACCGATTATCCTACCGTGACAAATGCCTATATTGTTTTTAAAACATTTTCAGAGATGATTCCTTCATATGTGTATATTTTTGCAAGATGGTGACCCTTTCATCAAATGTTATCACATGATGTAAGCTTGGAAAGTAGCCTATATTTATTTCATGGCAAAGTTTGGCCAAACTGCCTGTAAACAGCAATTAACAGGTTAACAGTAGCATTTCATAATCATTATCATCATCATCATCTCTGATCTTTGTTTAAACAGCGTTTGCTGGTTTTTGCTGTTTAGGTTAAGTTACTGTGGCTATTCTACGTTGCAGCATTTAGCAGGTGTCACCCCTGTCTTGTTTAATTGGTATTGTGTACAGAAGAACAAACCCCCTTGTTTTGTCTGCTTCATTTTATGGGTGAAATATCTTAGTTTTCTACATCTGTGTTGGCCTATCTATCTATCGGTAGGTTTTTGGGTAAAAGTTCTCTTCCAAATACAATGAAAGCTTTCATCAAAGGTAGTTTCTCATAATGGGCAAGAATTTTTTTTTTAATTTTTTAAAAAATTATTGCTTAATTTTTTTTCATTAGTTACAATTTTTAACTCCGCTCTGCCGCTTTGTATTTCTGTATTAATCTATTTTTCATCTCTCAGAATATTTCTCATGCGTCATCTTGCTGGGAAAACGAGAACTTGTGTCACTGATGCTTCAGAACAGTTTTTTCCCCCCCAAAAGTTCCTTTGAGGTGACACGTCTACAAGTAAGCAGCCTATACACTGTTGCCTATTTCATGAAAAACCCCTTTCTCTGGCCAGTTTGATTTTATTATGACTGGGTAATTTCATTATAAATCGACAGGAAATTGCCTGTTGGCCTTTTCCTGTTTTTTCCCTTTATGTTGTGTACTCATCCACGTGCAGATGGTTAAAGTAGAAACATTAGTTGTTTTTTTCCCCCAGAAACACCCTGTGCTAAATCCTTTTTGCCCATCTAACTTAACAGGGGGGCAGTCAGGTTACCATGGCGATTACATATAGTGCAGATTTCATAGAAGGATTATTGAGGGGACGTATGAACTTTGACAGCATGTCTGAAACTTTGAAGCTTTTACCTTTCCTCAACAAAAAATTTTTATACAGTGACACCCTCTTGCCATCGACCTTGATTGACTTAATACTGACATCTTGTGAATAAAGAACCTTTCATTTAGAGGGGGGAGAGAGGAAGAAGGGACACTATTTGAAAACTTGATGCCCTTGCTAGCTGTTAGCCAGGGACAATAAACAAACAGTGATGTTCAAACTCGCCTGTATCATTGATCATAAGTTTTAGTTATTTATCTGACATATTTATTTAACTGTAATAAATATTTATAGATGTGTTTTTGTGAATTGGCATCAAAATGGTTAGGGTATTTCTTCTTGGCTAAATTTCTATGATATATGCTATGTTTCTTGCCACAGAAGACTGGCCGTGTATAAGCATCCTTTTGTAAAAGCATCATTTAAAAAATTTGATCATCAAGGGTTTCACAGAGTTTTTGTTGATAAAACAATTTTTGCAAATGTACTTAATGGGACTTCCAGTTAAGTGAGGTTAAAAATCTAATTGAGAAAACTTGGTCCAAAGTTCAACTTTTTTTCTGTGGCTCTTGTCAGAAGAGTTTTGCAAATATAGGTACAGGGATTTTTTTGGGTGTCGTTTATCTTTTTTTGTGAGTTTATTTTGGATGAAAAATAGTGAAGTGAAAATAGTGAACAATTCTCCAGCTGCAAACGTAAAACCAGGTAGTTTCAACATCGGCAGTCTGATTTTGTGTGATGTTGTACTCTTCTATTTTCTATCATTGACTAGTTTTTCTGTTTCCTTAATTTATTCTTTTTTTATTTCTTTTTCTTTTTCAGGGATAATTAGTTATAATTTTGCCCTCAACACATCATCTCCACAGTTTAAAACAATCTCCAGAGAAACTCACACGGCTGAATTAAAATGCGTGACTGACTAACTGCATTGATAGGAATTCAAGAAAATGTGCTGTGAAAACTAGACGCAGTTCTTACAGTGTGGATAGTTCCTTTATACAGTTTTCTCAACCCACGATTTTTTGGCCTAGTTACTCGAAACGGATTGTCCAGATTTAGGATAAGAACATTAGCACAACAATCTCTGTTTTCAAGTATATAAGCAAGGGAAGGAATTCAAGCGAGGCATTTAGAGTCTAATTATTAAAGGTCATATGACCTACTTGGGAGTAATTGCATTTCTCCACTGGGTGTTTTTTGCTCTGAACAGGGGTGCACAACTCCAGTCCCGGTGGGCTGGTTTCGGTTCTGACCATTTACTGCAGTTTTAGTTTTCTGACAGCTGCATAAACTACACGACAGTAAACTACACTAACTCTAACCCTAACCATAAAAATAGCAATGAGTCTGTCTTGCTTGCTCTATATAGGCCTAGTAATATTGGGTAGTTTCATCTTCTGAAACAGGTTTGTAATCACCTGAAAACTAACATTTTTGGAAGTCCTTTCATTTCTGTAATGTTTCTGCAGTTAAATGGTGCTTTCAACCTCCCAGCAACTTCCAACTCTTACCAGACAACCCTTACAACCGTTGCCTGAGTAACCTTACCCAGTTATAAGACCAGGTGTATTTTTGGCTGGACCACAACAGCGGGGCCAGCCCTACAAACGCAAATGTCTGTGACTGACTGAGTGGCTGAGTGATGAAGTTACACCATTGGTCGGCCGAGTCATGAAGTTACACCATTGGTTGGCCGGAGAGGTCCAGCCATGTACTAGGTTTTGACCTGGTCTTGTTTTAATGCCATTTTGGACGCTTCAGTGCCTATGACAACTTCCTCCATACCAGCTGAGGTTGACTCAGTTCAGCCTTTCCTGTTCTGTAGCTTGCAGTCTGGTGTGCATGTTGTTGGACTCTCTCCAGTGTGGAGGGAGAAGGCCTTTGCAGGTGTTTGCAGGACAGAAAAACAACTTTGATCAAAAAAAAAAAAGTTCCCTGACATGCATATGTATTAATTTTTTTTTGATTGTGGTTAAATCATTAAGCGGAACTGGAGACAGCTGGCTGTCGCCGAACACCTGTCCTCGCTAAAACAGGGTTGGTTTTAAGAGAACACTCAGCTGAAGTTACTGGCGCTACGTGAAGCCGTGTTGTCCTGTTGACACAATGCACACGCGCGCGAGTCTCAGAAGCTGTGCATGAACGTGTTCAGTTGTTTTTATTCGTTCTTCTGCTGTCTGCCATGTTGTTGTTGACTGCACGAGATAGATAGAGAGAGAGAGAGAGAATACAGGACATGAGGACAGTGGAATGTCTGTTGCTCAGCTGATTATCTGGGCGTGGTCTTCTGCAAACAACGGGTTACATTGAGACAGTCAGAGGGAGATCATTTGCTAGTTCCAGCTCTTTTTTTTCTTTTCTTTTTTTGCTTTCTGACTGTTGTTCTTTGTGTGCGACTCCGGACTCATGATGACCGCACTGACCCCTCCCCTCTTGTGACAGCAGCAGTTGATTTATCCACATTTGTGCGGCTAGACAGATGTCTGCGTTTGTTTGTTTACTGGCTTCTGCCTTTGGCTTGGATGGTGACTGTGAGAAGTAGTTTTGCTTTCACACTCAAAACGCAAACCGCGTTACCACTGTGTTTCAAATTTTTTGTTTTTGCTGAGCATCCCGGACGATCCCACCCTCAAGCTGTCACCACTGAGAGGGTTCCTAACGGCTGACAGTCTGGTTCTGCCCTGGCTGAACGGCACCAGGAGTTGACCTACAGAAATGACGGAAAGAGCTTCACTTTGAAAGTGAAATTACCTGACTTTGTATCTGTGCTTTTTACGCACAGTTTCTTTCAGTGCAGTGGTTTTCTGATCATGAGCTCAATGACCTGCCACCACCAGTGCTACCTTCAACACACCCACCAGAGACCCTCCTTACATACCAGACCAGAACCAAGAAAATGGTACTTTTAAAAAAAAAAAAAAAACCTTAATTGTCTGGTTTAGATAAGGAATAAACATTCAGTTGTAACATGGTTATTTCTTTTAAAGTGCTTTACTGCATATTCCAATAGTTACAACCTATTCGGCTGCTAAGATGGATGTGTGTCCACTGTGAGGCAATGTTACATTCGAACCCAGTTAATTCAGGACCAGAAGTCACAATCAAAATGTTATTGGTTTAATGATTGACCAATTAGAATTGACCCCATTAATCTATGAACAAATCTGAGGCAATAGCACAAAAAAGTAACTCCACTGAATTTTCCCTCCTCTCTCTCTCCTCTCTCTCTCTCTCCCCCTCTCCCTCTCTCCCTCTCTCCCTCTCTCTCTCTCAGGTGTGGTGGTTGGCCAGACCACGCTCGCCCCCGCCGTGACGAACTCCACGGTGGACGCGAATGTGACGATGACCACGCCCGTTACGCTCACCCCCACCCCCACCGCCTCCGCCTGTTCCGCCTTCAACGTGTCTACCTGCGAGGTGTGCTCCCCAGGATCCTACTATGACAACGGTATGCCCCACCCTCATCACACCCCCCCCCCATGTGTTCCGTGGATACACTGACTGTGGGAACCTGTGCCTCTTAATCGATATCAAGATGGCGGTTCAGCTTTCCACAGCGCCAGTGCAGCTGCCTAACTTCGTCCATAAGACAGTGTGCGTCACTCAAAGTGAAACACGTTCTTTATAACTTAAACTGTGGAAATTTTGTGAGTTTTCTGGGTGCTGAAAACCACACAAAATGTGATTTAATATACTAGTTTCAGATGCCACAATTCAGCCTTTTCACCTGAAAACACTTCCCAATTTCCTTCACAAATGACGACTAGAAGACTAGTGTTGTTGTCCTGCAGGACAGTGTTCCTCCTTGTGTGAACAAGAACAAATCTGGGAACCTTTTTGTAAATACGATCATTGTTTTGTTTTGTTTTTTAGTGTGAATTTAACCTTGTCATTTTGTTTTCTTTCTAAATGTCACATCCATAATGCCAGTATTGCTGGCAGATTTATTTATTTATTTATTTATTTATTTATTTATTTATTTAAATCAGTGGCCATATTGCATTAATTGTGTGTTACATGGGCAGATCGCCCATGTTTATATCACATATCATCTCAAAAGCAGAACCAGGAAAACCACTACAGGAACAGGAACAACAGTCTTCTGTTGTCAATTGTCGCCCTGGGAAACCCGGGAAAGAACAATCCCTGTTACAACCACAGCCTTATGACTCCTATGACTCCTATGACTCCTATGACTCTTATAACTCTTAGGCACAAGGCTGCTCTCATCTGTAAAGTGAGCTGTGCTCATGTTCTGTATGTGAGCGTGGAGTCTGTGTGCCACCTTACCTCTGTGCTGTCTCGGGTGACGGCGGCGGTTAGCACGATGGCTTTAGTAGATGGCTTTAGCGCTTTAGCGCGATGGCTTTAGCGTTTCAGCGCGATGGCGTTAGCGTTTCAGCGTGATGGCTTTAGTGTTTTAGCGCGACGGCTGTAGCGTTTTAGCGCTTTAGCGCGATGTTTTAGCGCGATGGCTTTAGCGTTTTAGCGCTTTAGCGCGATGGTTTTAGCGCGATGGCTTTAGCGTTTTAGCGCGATGGTTTTAGCCCGATGGCTTTACCGTTTTAGCGCGATGGCTTTAGCGTTTTAGCGCGATGGCTTTAGTGTTTTAGCGCTTTAGCGCGATGGTTTTAGCGCGATAGCTTTAGCGTTTTAGAGTTTTAGCGCGATGGCTTTAGCGTTTTAGCGCTTTAGCGCGATGGTTTTAGCGCGATAGCTTTAGCGTTTTAGCGCTTTAGCGCGATGGTTTTAGCGCGATAGCTTTAGCGTTTTAGAGTTTTAGCGCGATGGCTTTAGCGTTTTAGCGCGATGGCTTTAGCGCGATGGCTTTAGCGTTTTAGCCTGATGGCTGTAGCGTTTTAGCGCTTTAGCGGTGACTCCCTGCCCCTCCCCTCAGAATCGCTGCTGTGCTCGTGCTGCCCGGAGTCGGGCCTGTGCCTGCAGCCTGAGGCCTGCCCGGCCTGCGAGAGGGGATCCTACCAGCCACTCAGCGGCCAGCCGCACTGCCTGCCCTGCCGACAGGGCTCCTACAGCAAGTGAGTATAACACGCACACGCGTGTGCAAATATACACACGCACACACGTGTACAAATATACACAGGCACACACGCACACGCGTGTACAAATATACACACGCACACGCGTGTACAAATATACACACGCACACACTCACACACGTGTGCAAATATACACACAAAATATACACACGCACACGCGTGTACAAATATACACAAGCACACACGTGTACAAATATACACACGCACACACGCACACGCGTGTACAAATATACACACGCTCACGCGAGTACAAATATACACACGCACACGCGTGTACAAATATACACAAGCACACACGTGTACAAATATACACACGCACACACGCACACGCGTGTACAAATATACACACACACACACGCACACGCATGAACAAATATACACACGCACACGTGTGTACAAATATACACACGCACACACGTGTACAAATATACACACGCTCACGCATGAACAAATATACACACGCACACACAT
Organism: Anguilla japonica; assembly: GCA_025169545.1. Taxonomy (NCBI): domain Eukaryota; kingdom Metazoa; phylum Chordata; class Actinopteri; order Anguilliformes; family Anguillidae; genus Anguilla; species Anguilla japonica. The sequence continues at coordinate 4,973,592 of CM045887.1, forward strand.
ACACGCATGTACAAATATACACACATACACTCACACACAAACACACACTCACTCACACTCACTCTCACACACACACACACACAAGCATAAGCACACAAACACACACACACACACAATGCTGATGAAATCCTCTCTCTCTCTCTCTCAGTGTTACAGGTAGCAGTACATGCCAGTCCTGCCCAGCTGGATCCTTTGCTAACACCACAGGGTCAGAGACCTGCAGGAACTGCTCCGCAGGTACGCACACCTGCACGCTGTACCCTGCCCACAGGACACTGCCCCCTGGCTGACACATTGTGTACTGCATTTGCACACTGGCTAACAGGCTGTGTGTTGGATATTCTAAATGATCTGCATGGCCTGAGTGTAGAGATTAGACTATTCTGTGCTGATTTTAGAAGATAAAATGATGTTTTATCACCCCCAAAGGGATTTTCTTCCTTGCGCATGCATACAGAACTGTAGGCAGGACACATTACATGTAAAACAGTGGACTGTGGTAAATTTTTTTTTATTTGTGCGAATATGGAGACAAGTCTACAAGCTGGTAAATAGTAGAAAAACAGTTAAAAAAATTTTTTTTTTTTAAAGAGCCGTTGTAAAATGACTTGTTCAGAAAGTGTTCTCTTCTTCCCCTTATTTGAGTACAGACGGAATGATTATAGGTAATTTCCCAACGCTGGGGAGGAAACAAAAAAAAAGTTGATGATTTTTCTGTCATATGACTCAATTGCGCAAGGCCCTGGAAAGTGTGGGATGTTATTGCATAGTGACCCCTGACCCCACAGCTCTGTCAGAACCGTCATTACACTGAGCACCCGACTGTGCTTTTCAGACTTTGAAACTTTCAAAAGTCCCCCTGCCCCCTACACGCTGTTTAGTAGACACAATCAGAGACTGGACTGAAAAGAATCAGTACACAAATAATGAAATTTAAAAAAAATAAGTTCTCTCTGTGTGGAAGTTGGCTTGTTGACATTCTTGCTGTAGGGGTGCTTGTCTTGTATAGTTACATACTGCAAGAATGGCTTCCAAAGGAATATTGACTCTCCTTGAACTTGATCATCTGCATGTTTGTTTTAAGATCAGTTTGTACACTGGAATTCGAACCAGTATTCTGCATGTTCGTTTTCAGATCAGTTTGTACACTGGTTATATAAAACAAAATTTTGTTTTCAGCTTTTTAAACGATTTAACATTATTTTAAACTATTTACACTGTGACCATCAAAGAGAGCAGCACGGATAAGGGATTCTTTAAAGATAAAAGATGATCGTTTCATTTTCGTTTCATTTTTACACTATTACATTCCATTAGATTGCATTACATGCTCTGCTAACATGTAGCTGGGTGTGTCACATTCCGATCAGTCTGGAACCATGAAGAGAAAATGTGTTGAATTTGAGAAACAGTTCCAGTCATTAAATGCGTTATTCCAATAATCTCACATAAACCAAGCACGATATTCCTAAATTTATATCTAATGTCTACATTTGTAATTTATTTTCTTCCACATTGTTTTATGTTCTATCTGTTTCTTATCTTTTGTATGAGTGCTTCCTCATAATCGCTGGTGTATTTATAGTTAGGGGATGAGTGTTTGAATGCTACTAATCACTGGTGTGTTTGTAGTCAGGGGGATGAGTGTTCGAATGTCACTAATCGCTGGGTTGTTTGTAGTCGGGGGGAAAAGTGTTTGAATGTCACTAATCGCTGGTGTGTTTTCTCAGGCTTTTACTCGTTGGGGCCAAACGCCACTTCCTGTGAGCCGTGTCCACAGGGAACGTTCTGCAAGTGAGTGACAGACATGAGGCAGTCCTCCTCTGAGCCTGTGTGTGAGTGTGAGTGTGAGTGTGAGTGTGAGTGCGAGTGTGAGTGCGAGTGCGAGTGCGAGTGCGAGTGCGAGTGCGAGTGCGAGTGCGAGTGCGAGTGCGAGTGCGAGTGCGAGTGCGAGTGCGAGTGCGCGTGCGAGTGCGAGTGCGAGTGTAAGTGCGAGTGTGTGTGCATGCATGTGTACGCGCGTGTGCATGTGTTTTTAAGCCTACCAAATGGGAGGCTGTGTAACCAAAGGGTACAAACTGGGTAATTGGAGCTGAAAAAGTTTAAAAGCCCCCCTCTGTAGGACACCATGAGAGTTAGTGGGGTGGGGGGGGGGTAGAAGAACTGTAAACCCCAGGGCTGTAGGGGGCAGTGGAGTGAGGAATTTGATTTTATTGGTGTTGTGTGTGTGTGGTCCCTTTTTGGTGATTAATTGCTCTTACCCCCTTACAGTTCCTCCAGGTGTCCCATGTGCCAGCTCTGCCCCGTGGGCACGGAGACCCTGCAGGCCGCCTCCAAAGAGTGCACCCCTGTCGCCCAGGTAACCAGACCCATCCCTTTGATCACCGCGGGGCATGTGGCTGATTCGGTCCAACAGCAAACGTCCTTAAATTTAAATAAACAAACCAGTCAGCAGGAGTGAGTGTGTTTATTCTTGGCCACGAGTTTCTGGTTAATTTAAATTTTATTGTATTGGACGTTCGTTTTGTCACCTGCGGACTGGTAGTTTTTCCGGTTTTCTCCGGTGAGGGTGGAGTGATTTGCGCTTAGATTGAATAGCTCCCAGTCCCACCCTCCTTGCTGATTTAATCAGTGGCGATTCCACTGAATCTGAGATGCATTCAGTACACAAAGAGTACTTCGGACGGAGGGCACTGTGCTGACGACAGAGAGGTTTGGGTCGGAGCGCTTTTTGTCCGCGTAACGGCGGGCTTTCGAGGGAAGCCCTGCCGCTTTGTTTTTGCTGTCCCGCCCCGCTCTCTCAATCGAAGTCCTCGCTCGCCAAGCTCGCCGTGAAGCCGCCGTGTCCAGATCGCGCTCGAAAACCGCGTCGCGGCTGAGCGGGCCGCGTCGAAGCGTGAAAACCCGTTTTCCCTCGCGATCCGCGGCACGCACACGCATTCAGTGTCTTAAGCTTCCCAGGCCAGCATTCTGATTGGCTCTGGGGTCACATGGCTTGCCTGTCATATTTGTCTCATGCCACTTAAGTTCGTATTTTCGCATTCTGGACATTCAGTTCAGCTCTGTTTACTCGTTTGCTTCAGGCAGCTGCTCTGTGTGTCCAATGCATCCCTCGCTGGGGCTATGAAGACTTCAGAATGTTAAAACAAGAGGCTTTTGTCTTTAATGCTGCTTATTTTCTGCATCTGATTCTTGTATTTGTGTTACCGAGGTAACAGGAAGTTTATCATTAGAGAGGTGGTGCAAGGACAGCTTCCTTAAATAAGTTCCCTTATCGGAAATATTTTGTTTAATTTAGGCCACAACGGGCTCTCTGTGTAGCATGTGATTGGGCCGTACTGAGGGTGGCGGTTAGTAGGCTGATCTCATTGGGCCGTACTGAGGGTGGTGGTTAGTAGGCTGATCTGATTGGTTCATACTGAGGGTGGTGGTTAGTAGGCTGATCTGATTGGTCCATACTGAGGATGGGGGTTAGTGGGCTGATCTGATTGGTCCATACTGAGGATGGGGGTTAGTGGGCTGATCTGATTGGTCCATACTGAGGATGGCGATGCTGTTTCTCCTCTGCTTCTGACAGGCATGCACAAGGCCGCCCGCCAAACCATGTGCCAAATCTGCACCAGCGGCTTCTACCAGATCCGCTGGGGGCAGGAGTCCTGCAACATCTGCCCCGAGAATCACTACTGCCCCGTGAGTACCCCCCCGTTACCCCAGCACTAAGACTATTGCCCCCTGAACACAAATAGTCCTTATGATATCATCATTGCCCCGAGGACAATTAGAGCACTGTGAGTGTCACAATTTCCCGGACACTACCACTATACCTTAATATTTTCAGTTTTACAAACCACAGTCATAAACTTCCCGATTTTACAGTCACATTCTGTGATGCGATGTAGCACATTCCAA
>CM045887.1:4982500-5017500 GCA_025169545.1 Anguilla japonica
TATTATTATGAAGCCAGAAATGTTTAAAAATGGATTTAAATGCTTGTAATGTGAGGATTGTACAATCTTGCCTCTTGAGAGTACCTTAGAGGTATATTTAATAAATCCAAAGAAATAACTTGAATCCACAGTGTTTTTAATAATTTATGATGGGAAAACCTATTTTACCAGGAATTCAGCAAAATACAAAAGCCTATAGGCTTATGTCCAAAAGGGGAAAAAAAGGCAAAAATTCTAAATACATGTTTTTATCTTTGAAAGTGATGTACACAAGGTATATTTAATAAATCCAAAGAAATAACTTAATAATTTATTTCACCAGGAGGCTTATGTCCAGAAGGGGGAAAAAAGGCAAAAATTCTAAATACATGTTTTTATTTTTGAAATTCATGTAGCACACGGTATATTTAATAAATGTGAAGAAATAACTTGATTATAGTTTTTACAGTAATGTATGGTAGAAAACCTACTTTACCTGGCAGTCAGAAAAATACAAAAGCCTTTTCCAGATCAATGTTAAAAATTGCAGTACATTCTAATATATAGGCCTATTAATGTCTATTAATTCCATTCCAATTCCAGATGACTAACTTGCAATTCAGTTCCACTTCAAAATGGCTCAATTTCAATTAAACTCCACCTCAATTTGTCTAGTTGCAGTTGCGGTATGTTTTTGACTGTCCTATCCGTCATTTGAAATGAAGGATATGTTAAGAGTAAAAGAAAGCTTTACATTGGTGGTATGAGGCATCATTTTATAAACTGCTTAGTTGATTGATTGATGATTGATTAATACACCATGTAACCCCATAGCTGTCTGTATAGTGATGGTTGCATTTTACGGCATTTATTTTTATAGAATTATTTTAAATTAACTGTCTGTCACTTCACATACACATTGAAATTAACAGGGGTGTCGTATCAGTGTACTTCGATCACCTTTGTATGTACCTGGTACTGATCATCACTGTATGTGTCACTTTAGTGTGGAAGAGCTGAATCTTCTCAAATCTCATGACTCTTCACTTTACAATTGCTTGTTTGATTGATCCTGTCTGCACTACAGATCTCCAACTGAGATTCCAAAGAAAGACTGATCTGACTTGTCCTTCTGGTTCTTAAACCTTTCAAGACGGGCGTATACTCCCACGATTAAAATCACTTGGATGACAAGGTTATTCGTGTATGTAGGATCAATTTGGCAGCACCCATCATCTGAGCCACATCATAAACCTTATTAAACTGACTGACATGTTGGTCACCAGTCGGCACCCTGAGCCGACCAGAGGAGGATGGGTTTCCCCCTTGAGCCTGGTTCCTTCCAAGGTTTCTTCCCATCTGCCACAGGGAGTTTTTCCTTGCCACTGTTGCCTTAGGCTTGCTCCTGTGGGGGTTTAGGGCCAGGGTTGTCTGTAAAGCGTATTGTGACAACTGCTGTAAAATACGCTATACAAATAAAATTTGATTGATTGATTCACTCTCACATTTTAAGTGGCGGGTTTTACGCATACCACCCTTCCCAGGGCCAGTGATGCACAATGATAAGAAACAAATTCTAATTAAACAACAGCGCCCTCCTCTGGTTCGAGTAAGACCGACCACAAAGCGGTTGCGCAGATATCCACGCGGCTCTGCTCCTAAATACAGCAAAAAAATATGTCGCGAGGCTGCACTGTGCTGGAGGAATCCCGGGTCTTCTTTAAATGGCCTGTTGCCTATTTAATTAATTAATTAATTAATTAATTTTTTTTGGAAGGTCAATTTATTAACTGTCCAGATATAACGAGATATTCGTCTCAACTAGTTATTTTTAGTTTGTTTGTTTAACTGTTAGATTTCAACATACAGTCACAAATTTACATAATTTATATTCTTCTTTTCGGGCATCCCAACATCAGTTATATAGGGGAACAATAACAAATATTTTATATTTGTTTTGGGTACTACGGTGTTTAGCTCTGAAGGGGGAAATACAATGTAGAAGAAACAATAATTTAAAAAGGAGACTGTGATAAATATTAATCCAATAAATTATTTCATATTGGTTTTTCGTGCAGAATCAAAGGCAAACTTCAGTTTCTAGGTTTTAGTAGGCCTCCAAAAACTAAACGCATAAATAAGGCTGGGTGTTTGACACAGAAAATATTGGTGGAGCAGTGGAGCAGTCAGTTAGAGTTTAAAACTCGTTTATTTAATAAATAATTAGTAGATCTCATGTGCGGCAGTGGAGAATGACTGAAATAACATGCTCAACGTCACCAACAGTAACAAGTGCTTGAAGTTTTGACAGAATCAACGGAGCAGTAACAAGTTCTTGAAGTTTCGAAAAACTCAACGGACAATAAACCCGCTGGTAGAACCAAATAGCCAACTAATAAAGTATTGAACAACGTTGCGTGAAGTTGAGCTGCTCTAATTACATCACCAAAATGAAACACGATCACCTTGCGTCCGTTTTTATTTCTTTGAAGTTTGGTTTGGTACAACATGTTGTACATTTCTAGGTTTGGTCTTTGATGGAGCGCCTCTTGTCACTGAATGTTACAGTAAAGGGGGAGGGAGCAGTGGGCATCAAAATCGTTGACAGGGGCCGTCAAACATCTCATTTCAACAACTGGCAAGGAAGGGAATCTTCATCCCATCGCATTCCAGAATGCTTGTGCATAGCTGCCTTGCACTTTGTTTCTTTCGGTAATATTGTTTGTGTGCCCATACAAATAACACCATAGGCTACGTTAAGGTTTGACAGATATCATACAAAAAATAACCGAAAGCAGTTAAAACGGAGGAAATCGTGAAAATTACAAAAAATGGGGACTGTCAGGAAAGCTGAAAAATGGCAAAATGCAACTGTGAAACTTCCGCGACAAACACCCGTGACATTACGCGTAGCCAATGCCTAATTAATAAAGTAGGGATACACCAGTTAAGGGCAAAATATAGGCTACTGAAATATTTAAATGCAGGAATGGGCTACTGAGCATCTGTTAAATCATATCTGCCTGATAATATCTAGTAGCCGACCCTAAAAAATAGAATTGAATATAAAAGATGGTAGGTTTTTTTTTTTGGCATAGTCTAGTTCTTACTGATTTTTCTAATTAAAAATGAATAGGTAAGGATTTATTAAAGGACACTTTAATCTACAAAATTCTAGGCCCAGCACCTGCTGTGCAGTTGCCGAATGTGTTCTCGTCCTCGTAACTATGCAGTGTGTGAAGTATCCTGCATCTTTTCAAATACAGTTCAACTGTCCTGAAAAACGTTAAACATTTATAAACGTCTAGGTCCACGTGACCTACAGATGAGAGGTAACCTTTAGCCGACTTTCCAAGTCTCTTTATTCTCTAACGGTTACATAAGAAGATTTTAAATGTAGAAACATTTTAATCTCTTGGCAAAATTAATTCTACTTCATATCTTAATAAATTTGGATGATATAGGGCTATTTTAAAAATAAAATGCCGCTGGGAAAAAACACTTTTGTGGCGAAGGTAGACAAGTCTCCCACTATCTGAAAATGTGGTTAGGCAACGGTTTAATTCATTTGTTATATATTCTAGTCTTAAAAACACACACTAGCAAGAAATTAACGAAATTTTTTTTTTCAAATTTAAAAATGGAATATGTATCTGTATTTTTTGTTCTGTCTTATGCTACTGTTTTGTATTCCACCAAAATGTTACGCTTGTCTCTGTCTCCAAAAGACAGTTGAGCTTAGATCCAAGCCGTTCAAATAAGCTGGAAAATACGATTGTTTCGGATTCCACCGGAAAAGATTAATGCAAACATGATACTGTTTGCAAAGATTAAGACTAACAAAGACTGACGTTTGAATATATACACCACAATTTGAAGATAGGCCTAAACTGAACGGGATTAGCTGTAGATCTGGCAGAAAAGACCGAGACAGACTATAATAGTTTTAATGACCTTAAATAAAAACGTTTTAACAGCAAGGTGTGATTGAACAGGAGAAGAGGTAGGGGAGAGTTACTATAAATGAAAAATTTTGGGATTTTTACACAGACTCATTTACACAGAAAATATTTAACCAAGCCCTATGAAATTTTGCTTCAAACAATTGTGACTGGTCAGTAGTCATTATCCTACTACACACAACTATCTGGTGTGTGCGCACTGTAAATGCCTGTGGCCAGGTGACTCGTTCCTTTCCATTAATCATCAAGTGCATCCAGAAGATGATGCTATGTCAACGCATCAAGCAAATTAGCTGAACACATTTAACATTAAACTCTCTCAACTAACATAAAAAGTCAAACATGTCCAGTAGTACAATTAGTAAATAATTAGTAGTAAATAAATATTAAACACCATTTAAAATGCTTAAGGTCTCCCCAAAAGGACACTAAATGTACATGTAGACGGTTTTCAAACAGCATCGATTCATTCACCTCCAAATCTGAAGCCCTCTCCATGATCTCCCTGGGTACCAATCCTCTCGTTTTCTCTTTAGATGGCATTCTGTAAACGTACAACAGCAAAAATCACGTTGCTTGTTACAGCAACTCATAGGCGGCATAATTCCAACTGCTGTTACATTTATACAGACATCATGTTTTATGGTCACCTAGCAAACAATTCCTGCTACAATTGGCTCCAAAAACCATACTAACTTTTCAAGGACAGATTGATTGGACATATTGTAAATAAAAAAAATACCTCCTATCTCAAAAAAATATAATATCTTACTTCCGGGACCGATTCTACTTACCTCCCTGAAAAACTGTATTTTTAAAAAAATATTCACAACAAAGGTTGTCGGATTGCTCGGTTCTTTTGGCATGCGGTAGAGGGCTGCGCGTGTACAAACCTGAAACGGCTACTCTAGCAGCAGTGCACAAAAAGTTATTGACCGTGTTACACTCTCCCCTACTATAAAAATCTTTACTATTCATTTAACCATTTTTATGGCCACTTGCAATTGTGCGGCCCGTTCAAACGAGCTAAACAAACGCGAATTTAATTTTTAAAAGATGAAACTAGCATACTACATACAATTTAAAATGCAAGTTAAATTATATCAGTCGATTTTCTACAACCACTGCTAAATCTCATCGATGCAAGAACTGCTCCTTTTACAGTAAATATTCCTTATTTTCACAAGCGTAGACCGTGTCCAATTTATATCATAATATATCAACGTTATTCATAATAAGAAATTAGGCTACATCATTACTAATAGTGAAAATAAGAATGGAAATATAAGACTTAAAACGATGTCTTTTCTTACGAAATATTAATTAACCACATAGACAACCGTCATAATAAAACCTGACTTTGGATACTTCATGGAACAGTGACTATGGCACCGTGAAGTATCCAAAGTCTCTCTCTCTCTGACGTTTCACTGTCTGTCCGTGACTTTAGAAAAATTAAAATTAGTGTTTTGTCTCTGAACGGGAATTACGTTTTACAAGCACGAAAAGGAAGCTGTGTGCATATTAATACAAACTAATTGGATGTGAGAACTCTCTTGCTCGCGACACTTAAACAAAATGACTGAGATTAATATTTTGATTAAATCGGGATTTGTGAAAGCACATGGCGTTAGTGTTGCCTATGCAATTTGTGATTTTATTTTGTCACCACCGTGAGGGAAGGGAAATTCCCCCCCAATTCCACCCAGACTATGTGCATGCATTAAAACAAAAACAACTCCAAAATACGTGTCGCTGTTAATTGAAATGCTCTTCTATTAAACCTCCAGTTTCCCTTTGAATCCGAAGATCAACGTGAATATCAAGGAATCGCATTTCCCTTGAGTTCGTCTGGTGCTAAAGGTAGCTCATCGCGCGCCGCATTACGCCTCAGATTACCAAAACTGTGTTTCTATTGGCTACCATTTACCCTGCGCGTTAAGCTCCAGCCAGCGATCCGAGTTCAGTCGTAGCTGTATAAAAACTAAATTCCAGCACAGTGCACTTGGCACTTGTCGCTGCAGCAGCACACGAGAAAAACAGAAAACGAGCCTCGAACCGTCCCTATTGTTCTACTCGGGTGGGTTTGCCTGTGGAGATTATGAACTCCATTGATTCGCAAGCCCATCACACCTCTCCAACAGTTAGCCCGCATCAGCCTCAGCACAGAAGCGCACAGGAAGCACCGGAGATGGCCGTTTATTGCGACAACTTCAGCATGTATCACCAGCAGAGCCTACACGGAGCGCAAAGACCGAGCGGTTACGGGCTGGGGGACTACACGTCCTCCTCAAACCCGTACCTGTGGCTGAACGGACCGGCCGTCAACTCCTCGACGCCCTACCTCCACGGAAACAACGCCGGCCCGTTCATGCCACCGTCCTACGGGTCACAGCGGCAGTTTCTGCCCAACTCGTCGGGATTCGCGGGCAGCGGACTTGGGTTGGCTGTCGGTGGCCAGTCAGGAGGAGCTGCTGAAGCTCGTGCGCCCGCCGTACTCCTACTCGGCGCTCATCGCCATGGCCATTCAGAACGCGCACGAGAAGAAGCTCACCCTGAGTCAGATCTACCAGTACGTGGCGGACAACTTTCCTTTCTATAAGAAAAGCAAAGCCGGCTGGCAGAACTCCATCCGACACAATCTATCGCTGAACGACTGCTTCAAGAAGGTGCCGCGAGACGAGGATGACCCAGGTGGGTAGACACGGTGAAAGTTTGCCTTAAAGGGCTGTGTGGTCCGTTGTTTGAAAGGAGGAAACTGCAGATGTTTTGACGCAATAATAGTGAACATATTTACAAACCCTAGACTGACATTAGGCCTAGTCGAACATGCATGTGCTGTATCATATTGCTTTAAAGATATGGGGTGGGCTAGATGTGAACCCAGAATATTTTGAATTCAGAGTTTGTGTGTCTTTATTTACAGAATTAGGCAAAATATGTCGGCCTATTCGGTAGCACAACAAACAGCTTATTTTTAACAGATCAGGACTGATTATCTGTGGATTCGCAAGAGGCTCTGTTGTAGAGGCTAACTCATAGTCAGTGGAGCAAGTTTTTATTTGTATACCAGTAAAAATCGAGCAATTCTATGCCCATTTAAACTGTGGAACAATTCATTCCTAATTCAGGACAGTATATTAGAGTGGTCTCTTGTATAGACTACTGACTAGACCTCCAAAGTTGTACAAGTAAGGAAAAGTTCTTGATTACATTTGTTTTTCAATGATGCACGTCTTCACAGTTTAATTTAACCTGACAGTCGTTGCTGCGGAAACTAAACTGTAATAAAATTCAATCACCCCCTTACAATATAGCACAATATACTTGCTAAATGAATAATTGCTAACATACAAGTGGGCCATCAAAAAATAGCATAATTTAGAATTACTCATAGCTTCATGTTTATGGTTTATGACATGTTATATTATCTGATCCTGCATTATAGGAAAGGGTAACTACTGGACGTTGGACCCTAACTGCGAGAAAATGTTCGACAACGGAAACTTCCGCAGAAAGAGGAAGCGCCGGTCGGACTCCAGCAACGGGGGTGTCTGTCAACACTAAAGTGGAGGAAGGCCGATCAGCTCCGGTCATCAAGTCTTCCGACAGCCCACCTCTTATGGAGCCTTCTTCTCCGGAGCTGGACTCCGGCGAAGACCAAAAAAGCGCGTCGCCACCACCGGGACTATCCGCTGCACCGTGTTTTAACAATTTCTTCAGCAACATGTCCGCGCTCGGCTCTGGCCCCCCCGGCAGGCAAGCCTCCCTCGGACTGGTGAACGAGCTGTCAAGCCGTAACATCACGGCCGCCAGCCCCTATCACACAAATTCTTCTCAGGACAGCGGGGGCACCGAGATTTCGGACGGCCTGCACCTCAACCGCGGCGTCTACTACAACTCTTTCAGCAGCGGGCAGAGCGGACCATTCAACGGACACTTCTACAACAGCTTCAGTGTGAACAGTTTGATATACCCAAGGGAGGGGACAGAGGTGTAGAAAATGCAGGCAAATGTTTTAGTTGTAGCGCGAGTGGAGACGTGACTGGGTGGCATTCCCACGCACCCGAACCACTGTTTCTCACAATCTGCAAATCGTGGACACTGTGGCGCAGTGACAGAAAAGAAAGAAAGAAAAAAAGCTCGCAATTAACTGCGCTTAACGAGATTCGCCTGGGTGGTCCCGAGCGTCAACGCAGATTACGCACCAAACCGCCGCTTTTATATTAAACAGGACACAATTGCGAGACAGGTGTCCTGTCAAGTAGTATTCCAAAACGTCCAAGACTAGCCAAGCACTTGAGCAACAACCCACTCTCGAGTCACTCCTCGCGACAGATAGATACTGTTATACTAACTTATACTCGGTGTAAGATGTGCCTTGATGTCAACACTGTTTTGTATGCGCCAGAACTGACATCTGGCGATCAAACAAACGAATAAACCAAATATCCTGTTCATTGTAGAGAAATCATTTTGTGTATTTCAAAAACTGTATTTTGTCCTTTTTACACATGTGCAGTTTTATTGGAGGAAATTGACCTAAATATATATATATAAGATGCATTTAGTTTTCCATTTCTTTTTTTTCGTCCTGGAAACGTTCACTCAAATGTCACCTTATTGTATTTTGCTACTTCTGTAAATAAAACTGGGACATCATGTACGTTTGTAAATTATGCATAGACATCTGCAGCCAACTATTTATATATTAAGTTATATGCTGATATTTTTGTAGATTTGTTTTGGGGGAAAACAAAAACTTTTTTATAAAGTTTGTAAAAGTTCTATTGGAAAGTAGGCCTACTCGAGGAAACAGAAAGAAAACATTACGACTTGTAATAACATTTAAGGGAGGAAAAGCGCACTGATTATATCATAAATGTACGATCTCAGAAGTAGTCATACTAAAGGAATATATGTGGTTGTTTCATTCACCATGAACGAGTAGAAACATGAATAAGAAACGAGAGATGTCTGAATCGCAAAACGCAGTTCATGGGATGACTACATATGATTGTTTATGTGTGTTTGACGATGGTAAATCCGTAGAAATAAACAATTCAATTGCCAATAGCTGTCTTTGTCTCGCCGGTATCAAAGTCTGCTGTTGAGGAAACATCAGTTCGTAAATGCGGTTCCAAAACGGTTATGCTTGTCCCGTTGTACACGTTTTCATCTAACTTTCAATAGTTTTGTTTTATCTAGGCTCCATATTACAACAAAAATACGTTTTAATCAAATGGCCTGCAACTAATATGGCCCAAATTAATATTTTGTTCTAAGATTACTGGAGCTGTCAGTCAGCGCAGTCGAATGATTAATTATGAACTGCTTTATGCGGTCCATCCACAATTTAAAAACATGTCGATTGGAAGCACACACTGCGTGAATAATAAACACACAAATTTAGGTTAACATTTGCTGCTTCTTCCTTGTATTCTTTATAGCAGCCAATGAACATATCCTGTTGGTTAGACGGGATAAATAGCCGGTATATAATTAAGTATTACGTTATTTAAAGTATTACAATTTGTGGCATCAATATGAAAGTATTAAAATCCAGAACATCCATTCATATTTTATTTTCATTAAGGTCAGGAATGGGTTTAAAATTTTGCTTTTGCGTTATATCTGCGTAATTACATGCGGTCATAGTGCCAAGCCTTATGGTGAAAAGCTTTATGTTTTTAGATTTTAAACCATTTGCTTTGTCTGTTCCCTCTTTTGTTTGTTAATACGTCTTTGATTGATTCGACTGTTTACTGTTTTTAAAAAAAAAAACTGTTGTTTTATTCAGTGGCATCAACATTGCGTTCGGCTTTAGGCCTCCATTAATCGCCACCTGTGCCATTACAAAATTACATCCAAGAAAGAATAATTCACGTCCTGTGCGCAGTAGAACGTAAACTTGGGCACTGTACACACACGCTCGACGTTGGCATTCTGGGGGCTAATCTTGTATAATCTTTCATTGCATGATATATGTAAGACATTTAGCTGCTTGTAGGTCCAGGTCGGCCTAGCAATTTGGCAGTAAGACAGGAAAAACAATATTCATGTGAAGGATATCACACATCCAGCCATTTCCATTGTAACACTATATTTAAAACAGTGATACTGTGCAACCTGCCGAATAAATAGAAGGAGGTCTGTACAAAATTCATGTAAGCCTATGCCAAGTAGGCCTTCGTTACTTGACGAATGAAAACATTTTGTTTTAGTTGAACGACCTTAACCTGATAATACATATTTCTTCAATAGGAGGGGACATAATCGACAAGCACTTAAAATAATAATAATAATAATAATAATAATAATAATAATAATAATAATAATAATAATAATAATAAACGACGAAAACAGGCCATTCAGCCCAACAATGCTCGACAATGAATATGCGGTCTTCTTTTCGCCTAGGTTGACACGCGCCCACGCGCTTGTTTTGTTCGTGGTATCATGTAACTGTGCATTGCACCTTGGTGTCACGCGCCCGGGAAGAACCGGGGACAGGGGAGGCAATCATTGATCGGAAAATGAGCATATTTGTACATTTGTTCAAATCCAAGATTGTTTCTAGGAAAAATAAGGCATATATGAACAGGACACTGTGACCAAGACGCTAGACTGTTTCGTTCAAAAACAAATCCTTAAAACAATTTTGACCCACTGTTAAACTAATTTCGATATACTTGACCATTTCTGCTTGATAAATGTTGATTATAATCAGGAATAACTTTTTGGTTTGTTAAAAGTATAAATGTAAACGCATTATCAATCAGAAGTGTTACCATTTATGCGTTTAAATACAACATCATAAATGATAACACGAATATAAAAGCCATTTAATTGAATATAAAATATGAAAATATGAGTTAAGGCTTGACACTAATCAAGAATAATAGTTGGAAACAACAACGTGTTCAGAATAGGCTAATTAGCGGACAGGGGGATGTCCCAAAATAATCATCTTTACCTAGCAAGACACACGGATATCAGACTGGAAGGGAGTTTAGACTGGAAGGGAGTTTAATGTAAGAAATCATGGCGAACTTTTCGATCAGGGTGGATATTCAATAGGCCAGTGTGCACTGATTGGGAGTGCAACTGCATATGTACGCGTAAAAACGTTCACCACTTCTGTCACAATTAAACCCCACCGTTTTAAAGGGAACTGGGACGTATATTAAAGTTGCACGTGGCAAATAATAATGGGATAACAAACTTCGGTTTGTGGACGGGGAGTAGGCCTGGGTTTCGGTTCTGCTGAGCGACTGGGCTGCCAAAATCCAGCCCGTTTCTCTGCAAATACGCGGTACCAGTCAGTGGATCAGCCAGTTGTACTTGGCAAGTAGCAAGGGTGTGATAGCTTCATGCACACTCACATGTACTACAGCAAGGGCTGGTAGTAATATAGCGATAGCTTTACGCAGTATCTTATTTCGGTGTTCTCCAGGGTGGCATGCCAGAATATGAAACGCCAGCCAAATCACAGCCCTGAAAACCACATCACTCGTGATGGGAGAGAGCGATTTCAAGACTAACAAAGGCCGAAGAGGTGGGCTTTCAACTGAAAGGAGATGGGCTTTTTAATCCCGATTTAAATATCGGGGCAGCCCCTTGATGCTCGCGCACGACGAGACACGTCATTCCCTAATTTCAGGAGCTCAGTAGTCAAGATCGGCCACCTGCCGATCGGCCACCGGCCTCCTTCGGAGATTTAAAGGAGACGAGCAGGTAGCCAGGTGTGAGCATTTGACAAGATTCCGCTTAATAAGAAGACCGCTCAGGAATCAGACATCGAGCGCGCGCAGTCCATCCATCCATTATCTATACCCGCTAAACCTGATCAGGGTGACGGGGGTGCTGGAGCCCATAACGTTTATGTCCGTTTATGTAAATAAGTTGATCGGTAATTTTATTAAATTATTTTAACACCTAACCACGGAGGAGAGGCGAAAACAGCCGACAATCAAATATTTTGCTGTGGGAAATATATTTGGATTGGACAGTAAACATAAGCAGTCATTTGAAATGCCAGACCAGGAACTGGCTACATTTATAGAAATGAAGCCTAGACGAGACAAAGGGAGTACATTTTTTTCTACAGATAATATAAAAAATAAATATAATTGTTTCTCAGGGGCACTCTTGATATATCTTTATACGAGAACATCTATTCTAATCTAACCAACATCTCATTAAATCATGTCCTTAAACTGTATCCTTCCACGATGAATATGTGGTTAAACATGGTTAACTTCTGAAATAATGAAGGAACTGAAGGCCTCTTTGTCAAAATAATGCAGAGAGGTATTAGCCATTGAAGTGTGTGTACACACAATATGACAAGTCCTGTTTGTTTGTTTTGCTACAGAGTTTGTTTATTTAGTGTGGTAGTATTTTGTCTTTCTTGGCCTCCCCGTTAATTAATATCAATGCTGTTTTTAAAAAAATGTGCAGGCCACCACTGATTTTCTTTCCTCTCACTCTGCAGTCCACCGGCTCAGCTGCGCAGTCTGTGGAGGATGTTTCCTGCGCAGCCAAAGCAGACAGACTGTGCGGCCCTCTGATGTACACTGAGTGGGGGGGGGGGGGTAAAAATGTGGCCTGCCCCCCCCTCCCCGGGGCACAGCGTGGCCCTTCAGGGCAGCCAGATCGCGGCCAGGATTCGACACGGGAACACGCGCCGAGAGATAGCGGTTTGGACCCGCCTCCCCAGAAGACCCTTGGGGGGGGGGGGGGGGGGGGGCGGGGGGCAAATCTGAAAGCCGTTTTAAAAGGACATTCCGGCCCGGCAAAAACATTTGCGGCGGCCGTTTGCCAGAATTTTCCACCAGAGCAGTCAGTCCACTGGCGGTGATTGACAGCCCCCGGACACGGTGTGCCGGAGACCCTGCGCCGCGCCGAAGCCACGGGCGCAGGCGTGACATTCCGCAAACCGAAAGGTCAAAGGTCACGCGCGCCACATTTTGATTCTGCGTATCCTACGACCCCCCCCCCCCCCCCCCCCCCCCCAACACCTCACGTTACAAAAAGAGGAAACGCAACGCAGCGGAAGTGCGTCCTGGACACGGAGCGCGGCTAAAACAAAGGCCCCGCTTGTGGTCGGTGCGCCCGGTTGTCCCTCTCCCTCGCCGACGACACCCCGCAATTTAGGAAGGCTTAGCCCTTTCCTCTCCTCCTTCCCCCTCTGATTGTTTGGCCCAAATCTCGGGGGTACCGCCAGCTGTCCTGGAGACAGCTTCATTTTGAAGAACTAGTTTGTGTAGGATAATCAAAAAAAAAAAAAAAGAAAGAAAAATAAACAAAAGAAATCCCTGTGCCACCCACATGGCAGATTAGCAGGAGTCAGGTGTGCTGTGTCATTGCAGGTAATCAGGGCAAGTATCACCGACACATCACACCAGAGAGCCAGAAACACGTCCCTCCCCCCAATCCCCCCCCCACCCCACCCCCCCCCCTCGTTTCTTCTACCTCTCCATTGTTTTACCGTTTTAAAAAAAGGCAGAGTACAGTGGAAATTTCCGTCAGACAAATTCAAGTCTGGGCAACCACCATCTCTCTCTCTCTCTCTCTCTCTCTCTCTCTCTCCCCTCCTGTCTCTTGCTGGTTCTCTCTCTCTCTCTCTCTCTCTTACCCCCCTCCTGTCTCTTGCTGGTTCTCTCTCTCTCTCTCTTTTCTGCCCAAACTATCTCACTCCTTCTCTCTCCTTTTGCGCCCTGTTCAGAGAAGCTGTATACAGGGGATAAATGGAGACCCTGGCAATGCTAAATATCAGTATGTGACACACTTGCTGCTATTATTATTATTACTATTCTTCTTTTTTTAGTCTTCTTATTATTATTATTCTCTTACACATAAATAAAAAATCTGGTCATTAAGAAACGATTATAGCTGTACTTGGTTTTGTAAATGTGTGCATAGGAAAGTTATTATTACTCATCATTATGACCAAACTTCATTTCAATATTTCAGTCAGTCCGGAACTGTAATAAGACAAAGGGGGCAGGGATTATCATCAGCAGGGTTTTGGGACATCCAGTGCCCCTGCCCTGACCAGGGACGGTCACTGTTACTCAATCCCCCCCCCCCCCCCCCCCCATTTTTGTGAGGGAACAGGCAGGGTACAGGGTGTCTGCCGGGCGATGTAGCCGTGAGCGCATATCGTGCGGGCCAGAGGGCTCCGTGTATGGGTTACACGTTGTCTTTTCGGGTCTAGACCAAGGATGAGCTTTTGTGCTGTCCCGTGGACCCCAGTCACCCGTCAGCCGAGTTTCTAAATTATGGGGCACTGACGGGGCAACGGGCCCCCCCCCCCCCCCCTTCACCGTTGTACCATTTCTGGCAGCCTCCCGTTTGCACCCCGGAGAACACAGGGCACAACTACCCCCCTCCCCCCCCCCCTTTTAATTCTGCCCCGTCGGCAGAAATGGGACAGTCTGAAGAGTCCCTTTGTGGAGCCTGGCTGGGGCACCGAGGATGAAGAGACGTGAGGGTCAGGGACCCGGCGGGCTACTTAGGGGAACACAGCTGTGGATGATGTCCTGGTCTGACCCCCCCACCCCCTCCTCCTCCCCCTCTCGTCCCCCTGTTCCTGCTTTCAGGGTGTCTAAACTCCTCCTCCTCCCTGAATCCTGGCCCTGAGGACCCCCTTTGCCAAGCAAGCAACACCCCCCCTCCCCCCTCGAAAAAATAAAAAATAAAAATCAATCAATGAACAATCAATATTATTTCTGATTTGTGGAACAGCATTGTTGTGGCTGCTGCTGTGCTTGTTTTTGTTGTGTATGTCCTATATATTCTCATACCTTATCTATATTTAGCCCTGGCTTGCACGTTACTCTGAACACTCTCATATGGAGAAGAGGTGGGCCTCTCAGTCCACGGGTCATCGACCAGGCCTCATCAGAGCCCGGCTCGGGGTGTCGGTTTTTCTCTTTCATGAAGAGATAAGTAGCGCACCCTTCCTGGGATCAACTACGAAACCCCCCCCTCCCCCGCCCCCCCTACACACACCCCAAAGACAGCAGCATAAGTCCAAGACTTCCGCTTAAACCAGAAGTTCCCACGTTCAAGCTTAAGGAGGAAGTAATTTCAGTTTCTCTCACATCCATCCTCCTTGTTATTCATATACATTATTATTCATATTTATTAATATGAATTGAAAAGCACCAAAGGTGCAGAAACGCTATTTTGTTTTTGCACATTCGCCCTCTTCCCACAGCACTCCTCCGGGGCTGGTACATTGCGTGTACTTCTTATTTTCCACCATTTTGAATTCGCCGAATGATGACTCAATCAATTTGACCCACATGGATGCGTCCATTCAGATCACGATAATTAATTCCAGACATAGCCAATTAGCTTGAATATTCTGTTCTGAACAGTCAGCCACGTCTTTCTAAACAAGACAAAAAAAAAAAAAACGTCAATGGTGTCGGCAATGTAGAAACTAAAGCTAATTGAACCCTGAACCTTTCAGCTGAGGACATGCAATACTCAAATCACTGGTCTGATCAAAACACCAACGAACCTTGCCCACTCAGGACCAATAAGCATTGACCTTGTACTTCTTCATTCACCTACGTTCATGCAGCCCTTCCTACAAAATGACACCAATGCTTTGTACCAATGTTGGACTCATTTGCATTTTGCCATTGGCGAGGCTAAGCTAACCAGCTGAAAATCTATGAAAAATGCTAAAACCACTGAGCAAAACATACTGTAGGTCAGGGTCATATAATATGGTACAGAGGTTCCTGTCCGCACAGAACAGCCACTGTTGGGTTCATTAAGGCAACTACCTCATTAGTGCATTTGACAGCTAGCTGGTTGCTATGATCTATGATCTACTGCCACTAGACTGGCCTACAAGGCAACCAGACAAATAGCATAACATGCTATCGCATGTATGATGCATGTATGATCACAGAGAATGGGGGGGGGTGATGGACATTGGTGGGGATGTTCTTATATCAGCGTACAGCTTGGAGGAGCCAATTAGGCGATTAATTAAGCAATGCGGTATGAGAGGCCGTGCTGTATGGTGAACACAGAGAGGCCGTCAGATTTCTTTACGTCTGAAAAATTCTTCTTCAGCCAGAACTGCCTTAACGCCATATATTAAAGATGCAGTTAATGCACTTAATTAAACAAAACTTTACAGTACACAGCACACGTCGTTTCTCGCCCAATCCTGTGTCATCACATGACTTGAATGTAATTTCTTTTTTATTATCTTTTTGTAATTCTTTTTTTATTTAATTGGAGCTTTAACATTTTCATTTCAGCACTATTTAGCTTTACATGAGTACAACTGTTGTATTTTTTTTTTTTTTTTTTTTTTCTGTTTCTCTACTGGTAAGCCACATGAGTGTATTGTAGGGAAGTTTCTTTCCTGGTAAACCACATGTATAGGTTACACCACAGTGTATTTTCAGGAAGTTGCTCTGCTGGTAATCCACAACGGTGTATTTCCTGAAAGTTCCTGTACTGGAAAACCACAGTAGTGTATTTTCTGGAAGTTGCTCTGCTGGTAAGCCACAACAGTACATTTTCTGAAAGCTCCTGTACTTTTCGAAATCGTAAGAGAGTGTTCTAGAACTCCGTTGCCACTAGTCATTGTTATGTCAGCACTACAGCGTTCAGTTAAGAACATTCTAATCACATATTTGTGATGTCACACCTGAAAGGGTTAATATGGATGGATTGTAATGAAGGAGCAAGTCTTGCAGGGCTCAGTAGGTTTTGTCCACCCTCTATGACAAGACTGCGTCAGTGCAAAAGCTGTGTAATGTCTGATGAGCTGTTATTGTACAGACACACGGTTTCCGGATTTTGCCCCTGGGTTCAGAACGATGTCATTCTTTCCTACTTTAGTACTGTCTGTCAAAATAATGATTTAAAAAAAACTGCATTTACCCACAACCCCATATTCTTTACCATTATTTGCCAGTATTCATAGATTATATAGATTATCCATACACAGTATATGTATATATGTATATACATGTATAAATATAATGTACATGTACATTCATGCACTTATAAAGATGCATATTCATATTAATACAGAAGCCAGTAAACTTCAGAAGGGAAAGACAAAAACAACTCCGCGAGGATTTGCTTCACTGAGGAGGTGGGACGGACAGGGGGGGGATGGGGAGCGGGTGGTGGTGTGATGAATTATTTTATCCTGTGAAGCTCAATTAAGTGGTTGGTTTACCCTCCACGCGGGCCTGGAGAATAGCGGGCCAGGTCAGCGCTGGGTTGAGGTATTCTTCATTATTTTTCCGCCTGTCGGATCCCATGAAAGGCGACGTGGAAATGGCCGCCGGCCGCTCAGAGAGGAGCCCGGGGGCTGCCGGCGGGGTACGTCAAACATGTTCAGAGCTTCCCCTCTCCGAGGGGATTATGATCAGCAAAGCATAACCCACACCTGCAAAGCCCGGCGTCACAATGGAAACTGCGCGCGCGGGCGGAGCTAGCCGGCTCGGAGAAGGTGCTGTTATTAAGACTCCCGTCCAATGAAATTAACTCCGTTAACCCATTATTCTACCGCGACTGCTGGGCGACGGAGACGAAAAAGCGAACGAGAGACAAGCTGGCTCTGATCTGCCGCGGTTATTATCCGTTTACGCGCCGGTGCTAAATTCTGGGTGAAATATCACGTAGTTCCGAAAACTTTTTTTTGCCGAAATTGTACATTCCAGACAAGACGCCGAGCGTGCGCTAAAACGGACTGTTTTACATCTATATTGCTTTACATGTATGAGTGTAATTACATGCATGTTTTCTAACGCGTGGGTGTGATTTTTTTTGGCACTACGGCTCTGTTTGGTTGTTTTGGTGTTATCATTTATAACTAGGAAGCCTAATGAATTAGCCAGACGCTTCAGAATTATTTAATTAAACTGAGTTTGACAACACAGTGGTAAATCCTTGCATGACTTCGTTTCAGCTCATTTTCCATTTCTGGCAAGAACAAGAAAGCTTATTTTTGCAGGGGAAAAGTTGTAATTGCAAGCACTCCATTTCCGCAGTGATACACAAAGTCAGCAGTAGTAAATATTTCATCCCCGGGTGGAACACTAACATTACATCAGAATAAATAATGACAAGAACAGTCTGTGTTCTAGGTTGCCTGTACACCAGGTAGTCTGACCCAGAACTCGTTTCTCATTTGCAGTGATGACCTGAGGAATCTTAAGCCACTCAGCTTTGAAGCGAAGGGGAATATAAGGGACTGTGCAGCCAATCAGATGTGGGGAGGGTGGACAGACTTGCTTGGCTTGGCTTGGCTTGGCTACCAGGGGTCTACTTTATATCCCCTGACTGTTTCTAAAAGTGGCCTGGGATTGTGAACGTGGAACAGGGACCACGGATGTTCTGGAATGTGCCACGCTGAACGGCCATTTTAATTGGGCCCACAGCACCCATAGGGGTGAGGCTGGCCCCGGTCCAGATCTGGCTGTCACTCAGGCTTGATAATAAGCTATTACCCCCCCCATCCGGGACAGGCCCGCTGCTGCTCACCCCTAATCTGTACGGACAGGTCATTGTGGCTGACTCGGACAGGGGGTGGCACACAGTCACACCATTGTGCAGCCCCACTGTCCCGAGGTAGCCCGAATTGGGGGGGGGGGGGAGTGAGGCAACGGGAGATTGCCCAAAAAACAGTTATGGTTGTTATGACTCCTGAAACCCAATAACAAAAAATAAATAAATACCCTTCTTAACCATTTGAAGAGCAGGTCCTTTTAAGGAATGCTTTTTACAAAATTCCAAGTCAGTGTTCTAGAACTCCACTGCTTTCAGTCACCAGTAGTGATTGTGACATCAGCATTAGAATGTTCCGTTACGAACATTCTAATCGCATAACAAGTAGCACAAGTAGCACAGAACTTTTTTTTTCTTCTCATCCTTCGTATCAGCATGGGCGACATGTGAGGCCTATGCTTCACTCAGATGGCATTCTGGGACTGTGGAGGAATCCTAGCCGTAGCTCGGCAGGTTAGAACAGAGCTCTCCTAGGAGAAAGGCTTGCAGCTCCGCAGCCTGTCTGAGGGTTTGATATCGGCACAGGGCTTTGGCAGGCAGAGAGACAGCTCCATATTTCATGACGGAATATTACAGGGCGCTGGAGTCAGCTGCTCGGTGACAGACCCCCTCTGCCGCGTAACCAGAGTCCTCGTTTCGGTGAGAGTATCGGACACAGGGGTGGAGCAGCGGCGGTGGGTGGGTGGAGCAGCGGCGGTGGTGGGTGGTGGGTGGGGGGGGGGGGGAGGGGGCACACACGCAGATGACAGAGTGCTGGAGGGGAGAGTGTTTTGAACGCTGTTGTGCAACCTGTTAGTGAAAAAGACTGAGATGTTCAAGGGGGGGAGGGAGAAAGAAAGAGGGGAGAGAGAGAGAGAGAGAGAGAGAGAGAGAGAGAGAGGGAGAGGGAGAGAGAGAGAGAAAGAGAGAGAGAGATGTCAGGGATGAGATCCATCAGCTTCGGGTCACCCGTGTCTTGTTTAGTGAAGTGAGCAGCCAGGTTGGGACAGTCAGATCCACATGGGTAGTTATGCTTATTATGCCGATCCCCTCAGTCTCTGCATCTCACACATCCACAGCTGGTGGAATCAGGCCACAGCCCAACTCTGTCTACGCAGTGAACTATACGCTGTCTAGTCAAAAGAACAGAGAACCGTACGACACAGCACAGGTGACAGGTTTAGAAGGAGCACAGTGAACAGCACAGGCTGACTGGTTTAGAGGGAGCACAGTCTGACACATTTAGAAGGAGCGCAGCGAACAGCACAGGCTGTCACGTTTACAGGGAGCACAGGCTGTCAGGTTTAGAAGGAGCACAGTGAACAGCACAGTCTGTCAGGTTTAGAAGGAGCACAGTCTCAGGTTTAGAGGGAGCACAGTGAACAGCACAGGCTGTCACGTTTACAGGGAGCACAGTCTGTCAGGGTTAGAGGGAGCACAGTGTTCGGCACAGTCTGCCAGGTTCAGAGGGAGCACAGTCTGTCAGGTTCAGAGGGAGCACAGTGCTCAGCACAGTCTGTCATGTTTACAGGGAGCACAGTCTGTCAGGGTTAGAGGCAGCACAGTGCTCAGCACAGTCTGTCAGGTTTAGAGGGAGCATAGTGAACAGCACAGGCTGTCACGTTTACAGGGATCACAGGCTGTCAGGGTTAGAGGGAGCACAGTGCTTGGCACAGTCTGTCGGGTTCAGAGGGAGCACAGTGCTCAGCACAGGCTGTCGGGTTCAGAGGGAGCACAGTGCTCAGCACAGGCTGTCAGGTTCAGAGGGAGCACAGTGCTCAGCACAGTCTGTCAGGGTTAGAGGGAGCACAGTGCTCAGCACAGTCTGTCAGGTTCAGAGGGAGCACAGTGTTCAGCACAGTCTGTCAGGTTAGAGGGAGCTGTCGGTTTCCTCCAAAGCCAGAGTGACAGGAATGCTGGGTGGGAGGGGGAGGGCGAGTTCGGACAGGGCGCAGGAACAGGTGCATTTACTGGGGGGTCCGGGGTGGAGCTGTCTGCGGTTGGGGTTTGGGAGTGGAGCCAACAGGGGGGTGGGCTGGGGGGTGGGTTTGGGGGGGTGTATGTCTGCCCTGTCTCTTCTGCCTTTCCTCTGCCAACACCAACAGCTTTATTAAGTAACTCAGACTGCCCATCTCTGAGTCTTTCTCTCTTTCCCTCTCTCTACCTTTTCTTTCTCTCTTCCATGTAATCCCTCTTTCCTCTCCTCTCCACTTTCAGTATATAGATTATAATGCCAATTTTCAGGAAATTCATCTGTGACAGTTGGCCTCCATAATAACATGAGCCTGTGTTAGGTCATGTAAAAATGGTGTGACAGAATCTAGAGATGGGATTTTTATTTTTATATGGTTCATCTTAGGGGTAGTTAAGAGTCAGGTCCAAAATCAGTAATTGAACGCTACATTATTTGTTGCTGGGTTCTGAAGCTCTGACAGTACATAGAGCTGGATAAAAACTTAAAATATGTGGTAATATTTTAAAAAAAATAAATAAAAAGCGCAAGATGACAAATATGGAGATACAGGTTTCTTGTGTCGATGCAGACATTAGGCACTGTAGGTGCAGCAAGATCCTGCTGAGGGGGTCACAAGCTCCATCGACCCCCCCCCACCTCGCCCTCCCCGCAGGGAGCTGCAACACCAACCCCCCCCCCCCCCCCCCCCCCCCCCCCCCCCCCCGTCCAGCCAAGCTCTCTCAGCCATAGGAAGACACTCATTAAAAAACACCGTGAGCACACTTCCAGAACCTTCCATTAATCCTGCTGCTGGTCCCTCTCTCCACAGCAGGTTCAAGCAGAGGGCGAAATCACTCTCCATGGTGGGGTGGGGGGGTGGGGGTCCAGAGGAACATGTGTGACAACCTCCTCCCTTACATTCTACAGCTTAACCAAAATCATGTTCCAGGCCCCCCTCCCCCCCCCCCCCCCTCCCCCCCGACACTGTACAGTTCCCACAATAACTCCAGTCAGGTGATGAGAATGTTTGGGCTAATTGGTCCAAGAGCCCGAGGGGTGTGAAAAAACTGGTAGATTAAATCTACCACTCTATTAACTGCTGGAGGATTTTAAATGGTACGGATATTTTAGAAAAAAAAGAGATGGGGCATTTGTGGTTTTATGGTTTTGTTTAAAGCAAGTAAACACACTTCAAATACGCTGCTGTTTTAGGAAAACAGAGTGTGTGGAAACTGTGTTATGAAATACACACAGATACTGTACTTCAATTTAAGGTCAACTGTATCTGTCAACTTCGGAAATGAATAAATTCTGCAGCAGACGTGGTTTCAATAAAAGGGCCGACAGGTCAAACAAACGCTGTTACGCTATTTCCTGAGTTTGTGTCTGGAGTCGGTCCAAGCCCTCGAACCCGGGGCCAAAAAGAGGAGTATGATCAGCGCTCAGCGGTCTTACGGGGCCACACGGAACATTCCGGCACTGGGAGGGGGACTCCGAGCCGGTCCGATCGGCCGGCCCGGACCGCCAGCTCCGCATCGGCCCGGTGAGTGGGGTCCAGTCCCCCCCCCCGGCCCTGTCACCCGCCATGCTCGTAATCCTGATAGAGGTTTGGCGGGACGCCCGCAACCCGCGACCCACGCCGGCCCGCGGACGATGAGGCAATCCCTGGCCGGGTCTCAGCGGGGCGGGAGGGGGGGGTGAACTTGGGATGACCAAAATTACCCCTCGCTTCATTTCAGCTTTAATGCCTGTACCCTCCTTATCCATCTTATCCCCTCCACCCCTCTCTTTCACTTTCTCACTCCCCCTCTCTTCCCTCCTCTTTCACTCTCTCTGACAGCCTCACTCTATTTCTCCCTCCTTGACGAATCCCTCTTTCACTTTCTCACTCCCCCTCTCTTCGCCCCTCTTTCCCTCTCTCTGACAGCCTCACTCTCTTTCTCCCTCCTTGACGAACCCCTCTTTCACTTTCTCACTCCCCCTCTCTTTCTCGCTGGAATAAAACTCCTCCATCTCACGTCAAAGTCAATCAGCATCAGCTTATTACCCATAATGCAGTCTGATCCCTACAGCCCTGCAAAAAAGCCCACAAAGCTAGGTCATTACAGAACAAGCGTGCACACACACACACACACAGGCACGCAGACACACGCACACACACGCACACACACACACGCAGCACACACACAAACTTACTGATCACTGAAAAGAAATGTAATTTATTTTAAATGCACTGCTTGCACACCTCACAGGGTGTTCTACTGTTTGTTGCAACTGACTCAAGAGAACATCCTTTTCAGGCAGGAAAAACATCTGAACCTCCACAGAAACCCCCTTGTAGTTTGAGCTCCCTCCCTCTCTCCCTCTCTCCCTCTCTCCTTCTCTCCCTCTCTCCCTTATTCTCATTTACACACTGAGCCTAATCTCTCTCACTCTCCCTTATTCTCATTTACTCGCTGAGCCTAAGCAAAAAAAAATATATATATACACTAAAAGTACAAGAGAAAGTTTTTTTTTCTTCCTCAGTTCTCCAGAGCAGGCCATGAGCGCAGGCAGATTCAGTGAGGATGAAATTCAGGCCCGGAGAACAACAGACTGCATTCTCCTGTCAAAGGGACGGAGTTTAAGCACACCTTGGCTCTGTCAGGGCGGTTGATATACAATATGGTAATGGAACGTCAGGGTGCAGGTAATTACCATGAATTATGTTTTAAAAGCGTGTACATGATGATGATGATGATGATGATGATTCATGGGCTCGCACGCATGGTGTCCCTGCCTATCTTCCACCGAACTTACAAAGTTACAAAACGGGGGGAGTAGGGCCTTCCCACAATGCACTGCAGTTCTGTGAAGGGGAGGTCGTGGGAGGTCAAACAGCGTAAACGGGAAACTTCCTCTCCATTACCTCTTAACAGCAAAGTCATCAACACACTGTCACCAAAACACTCACTATGAAAGTATTTATTGGCATGTATGCATGTAATCGGCGTGTATGTTGTTGTACTTTTTTTTAATACTCATCAAACTCCAGTAACTGCAGTAATTGTCTCAGGAAAGTTACACAGCAATTAAATTTGACAGAAAGCCACCATGTCAGTTAACCACAATTTTGTGTTCATGAGATGAGAAAGAGAGACCCGTTTTTGGTGTTAATTATGAGAAATACATGTTTTTGACTCAGCACTCAGCATTTTAAAATATCAAAATATTTATTCAGCGCAAACTAAGGACTTCAGAATGCATCACTTACAAAATAGAAATTTTGAAACTCCTGCTACTTGTGCCTCAGGTGAGAGATGGGGGGGGGGGTTGAGATTTCTGGACTGGGCCAAACCTGAGTAAAAGAGGCAGATATTTATTTCTAACGCAGATTTAGGACTTTGATCAGTTCCAAACCACGAGAGCGCTCTGAAGATCACGTGTGGGCAGGACGGTGCAGGCAGGGACAGGCTGGTGCTTCGCCGAACGCTCGCGCCCGCGCCGCGGAGGGGCGGCCGACCAGACGATACGCTCGCTGATGAAAGTTCTGCGTGCAAGAGGAACGCTCAGAGGAACGGCAGCTTCTATACTCTCAGATCACAGGGGCTGCCTTCACTGCGGTGTGGCCCATTCGCAGCCAAACCATCCCCCCCCCCCCCGAAAAAAATATATTGTTTTGAAAAAAAGCCAAAATTGGCCCTGGTGTTCAATTAGTTTGACCTTGCTTTCACTGAGGGTGTGAAAAAACAAGAATAAAACAACAAGAGAATGATTCTGTTGAAAGATAACATGTAATGTTTATCACAGACAAACCCCTCAACCCTGCTGAACCCCCAAAATCCAGACCAGCCCCCTTGCACATCCATAAATAACCATGCGCACAACATACACGAATACGCACACACGAGCACACACACACACACACACACACACACACACACACACACACACACGCACACACACACACACACACGCAGGTACAGCCCCTCGCTATCGCATCCAAACCCTAACCTTCAGACATCAAAGGCAGACTGAATGAAACCATGAAATTACAGGTAAGGTGTCAATTACCCTTTGAAACCAAGTCCTCTCCAAACGCAGGCAAGACCCAGCCAGCCCTGGAATTAGAGCTAATAAAGAACGGAGCGAGGGAAGAGTGCAGCGGAGCGACGGAGGAGAGAAAGAAGGGGCAGAGGAAGAGGGGCTTTTACAGTCCATGTTGACAATATGATTGGGCGAAACGCGGGAGCACAAAAGCCCCAAACGCAGCTGTGTATTATCCAGAGGGAGCGGTCAAGAGCCAACCCACCCCCACACACACACACACACACACACACACACACACACAGACACACGCACACACACAGACACACACACACGCACACACACACACACACACACACACACGCACACACTTGCCCACACACACACATACACATATGCACACTCACACGCATGCATGTGTGTGAATGAGCGCGTGAGCGTGTGTTTGTGTGAGTGTGTGCGAGCATGTGCGTGTGTGTTAGTGAGTGTGTGTCAATTTATAAATGTGCATGCAGGTGGGCTCATAGTCTTTAAACCCCTCTACTGTAGAAGTCCATACACATGCTACTACCCAAGAAGAAAAAACAACTAACAGTATGAACAACTGTTCATCTGCGAGAAAGGTTTCATTTACTGGTCAGTCATATGGCACACATCAGCGTTATCCCAAAGACAAACTTTTCACTTTTTCACGATGAGACTCATTGCTTAGTCAACATTGTGCTATTTGGACACAGAGGCACTATTATGAACCTAAATGTCCACCACGGTGCATCATGGGTAGACTCGTTTGTTGGTCAGTCATGGCCAATCATGGACATGACGTCACTTTCTCCAACCCAAAGGTTCATCATGGCCTCAACATCAACATCTCCTCTCTCCAGTCTCAGATGTGAGCTAGCAGGCAAAAGGATGTTTTCCTCCTTTATTGCACAATTATAAACGGTGAACCTGTCACATTAACAAAAGCGAGTGAGTTAATTACCCCCCCCAAAAACTCCCCCCCCACCCCGCACCCCCACCCCGCCCGATGTCATAAACCAGCCTTGACAGCTCGCCCGAAACTCACACAAACCACAGTTTGGGTTTCACAACACAACACCCACCCCCTCACCACCCCCCCCCCCCCAGCCAGCCCGAGCCACTCCAGACGGGACGCTCCCTCACGGCCCCCCCGTCCCGTCCCGTCCCGTCCCGTCCCCGTGCCAGGTGGCACCCCTCCAGCGCCTCTCTGGAGGAGATTAAAGTTCTGGCCTGGCAGACCCGCCGGTCGGATCAGCCGGAGGAGAGAGAGAGAGAGAGGCGAGCGTCTGAGCGCGTGCGAGACTGCAGACGTCTCCGCTGACGACGTCCAATCGCCCGAGGGGAAGCGGCTGTTTTCACTCTGCCTGCGCAGAAAAGTGTTCAGTGCGAAATCAACACTTACAAAAATGTTCAGTGTTAAATCCACACTTACGCAGCACATCTGCCCACCAGTGGACCCATATGGGCTCTGTTAGAGTTGAATTAACACTGGACATTATACTGTGTGCCACCAGGTAGTCAATTCAGATCAAAAGTCCTCCAAACCCCACCCTGTTGACCCCCAGCCTCAGATGGTGTCAAGTAACCAACCACAAGAACATACGGTCAGAAGACATTATCTACCCTTTCATATCTATGGTAAACGGATTGCATTGATATAGCACTTTTTCCAGCAACTGTTGCTACACAAAGTGCTTTACAACTAATGCCACGCAATCACCCATTCACACACACTCACACACCCCCTCATTCACCCATTCACACACACACACAGTCACGCACCAATGGTGAAAGGCAGCCATGAAAGGTGCCATCCAGCTCGTCAGGAATTCACCCGGAATTCTAACAGGTAATGCTGGCTTTTGATTGGTCATAAATTATGAGTGAAAGCCAAACCCCCTCGTCCACCCACCATGCCCTGTGCTCATGGCGGGAAAAGGCGGGAAAATATTTGTTCATCTTTAAACTCTCAGAAGGAGGTAACTTTCCCCCGCAGATGAGCAGCTCATGTTCGCTCATCACGAGAAGCACTTCTTGAGCGCGCTCGTCGTTAAAATTAAATCTGGCACCTCGCAGAGAAAATAACACGGTCGCCCTGCGAGGTGAATCATCGTCTTCCCGTAGACGAAAATTGACTCTAAAAGCAACAATTCAGTCATCGGACATTATTATTAGTGCCAGTAATTTTGGGAGAGGTTCCTCTTTTTTTCAGTCCTTTCTGAGCAAAGAAACCACCTCTTAATGTTGAATCGTAAGTGCCTGAAACTTAAGATGGCGTACAACCTAAACTTCGACTGAAATTACAGTTTTGGCCACATTTACCCCTAAATGGGTTACGGACTGTGGGTAATTTTAAACTTTCATGGCCTAGTAATTGAAATCAAACCTTTTTTTAAAAAAATGAATAAATAATACTTCATACATTCATACAAGCAAAATATGCCGATTGCAATGCCAACTATATCAATGACAATGTAACAGCAAAATAGAAATGCAATCGACAGAAGTCCGATCAGCTCACAAGGTCGGAAAAAAGAAAAAAGTTAGCCTCCCTTCATTTTGAGATGATAAAACTCCTCGATGACTCAAACTGTACTGAGAATCGCGGTTAAGACACGTTTGACAATGGTTTCTTTTATAAGTGGTTTGCGATTGCAACAATAACAAAATGGACAAATGGTCTCGAATGCCTCTGCACAATGTTCCTGCCAAAACGCTGTCAAGGAATTTTCTTTTTCACACTTGCTAATAAAGTTTTTTCTATTGAACTCTTTGTTGATGGCTGTCAAGCATGACACGTGCCTTGTACTGCACGCATAACGACTACCACCATTACATTACATTACATTATAGGCATTTAGCAGACGCTCTTATCCAGAGCGACGTACAACAAGTGCATTAGTTCCAGGTGCAGAGGTACAAAAGAAACATACTAGAGCGAAATAAAGATTGTAGTGCCAGAAGTGACCACAGATCAGGACTCCAACCCTGTAGAGTAACCTGTTCAGCAAACAAACAACCCTGCCAAATACAAACTAGCACTGAAATCACAATTTCCTGATCAGAATTAGACAAACAATCCTGCCAAATAAAAACTAACATGCTCGAATTAGCCTAACTAGGTACAATGAGCTAAACTATAGGCTAGGGAGGGGTGGGGAGAGGTGCAGCCTGAAGAGATGAGTCTTTAGTCTGCGTTTGAAGGTAACCACCACATGGCCTCAGTTAAACCTGACATCTTTATCATGGTCGGTCAGCGAATGACTTGTGCATACCTCTTGAGTTGGTTCTCTCCATCCCTGTCTATAGGTTGAACAGATCATAATAGCCTTTTCAAATTGTCAGCCATCTTGGACACCGTAAGATACAAACTATGATGACAATCAACTGTTCGCTCCTAAGCAGGTCTCAACATCTAATGCAGTCTCATGCTATGGCAGACACAAATGCAATAGCTTATCTTTGGCATGGCTAAAAGCAACAAACATTAGATCGCATAGAAACGCACTAGGTTTATTATTATTGGACCATAATGCAGTGAATTGTTATCTTTGACTGAGAATAAAAATCAACCATAAATTCAACAGGGATTTTACTGTGTGCGCGGCGATGACAACAACCTGTCCTTTAAACTCAATCCCGCTTCCTGCCCCCCCCCCCACCCCACCCCCCCAAAACGATCCAAACAGCTTTTTTTCCTTCTATCTCTGTCTCTCTGTCTCTCTCTCTGTCTCTCTCTCTTTGTTTCTTTGTTTTCAGTCCGTCCTGGCGTTGGAAGTGATGCAACGTCTAAGCACGACGCTACAAAAACAACATCGAGTGCGGCCTTCAAAGGGAGAGGAAGGGTCCGGAGACGCTTCTGTCATCGCCATGACGACTGACACGCCACTCGGATGTGGACAGAGCTGGGGCAGTGGGGGGGGTGGGGGGGGTGGAGCCTCTGGAGTGCTCACGTCAATCACCGCGTGTGGTGGTGGGCGGGGCTTACTGACAACAAAAGAGGTCCTTTCCTGTCTCTGAAGATGTACGACTGGTCCCCTAAAGCTTTAATACTGTAGCTCACTGTGATTGGCTCTCTCCACAGTGAGGATTTCACAGAGGACCTCGCTGCCACAGCTAAATGCCATGTCTCTGCATATGGCCTGTGTGTGTGTGTTTGTGTGTTTATATGTGTGTGTGTGTGTGTGTGAATAAGAGACAGAGAGGGAGAGAAAGAGAGACAGAGAGAGAGAGAGAGAGATTGACAGCTTCCCCTGGCTGCTGACGGATATAAACTTCACCTGCGTTTTAAACGGCTTCTTCGGGGGTGACTCAGCTGCTCTGGAGCCACTGCGCATCACAGGAGGTGCCCCCCCCCAACTCACTGCACCCCCCCCCACACACACACACACATGGAGAGGGCTCAAGACCTGTGCATGTATTTATGTATGTATGTGTGTGTGTGTGTGTGTGTGTGTACACCAAATGCTGGTGTACATTACTCACACAAAATAAACCAGGATTAATTGAATGTTTCCACATTCATACAGTTTGTTTGTACTAAAAGTACATATAAAATTATAGCATGTTCCGTAAATA
This sequence comes from Anguilla japonica, assembly GCA_025169545.1. Classification (NCBI taxonomy): domain Eukaryota; kingdom Metazoa; phylum Chordata; class Actinopteri; order Anguilliformes; family Anguillidae; genus Anguilla; species Anguilla japonica. Next base: position 5,011,565 of record CM045887.1, read on the forward strand.
AAATGTTTTGCTATTTTCATTCCATGTGGATTGTTAATTGGCCATAATTACAGTACCTGTGGGGTTCCATTTTAAATCACAGGGGTTTGTGGGCAGCTCTTAATTGCTAGTTTGGTTTGCAACATAACTTCATAACTCGTTTTCATAACTCTAGTCGATACACAGGAGCATACAGAAGCATAAGAAGCTGTACATGACCACCACTAGATACAGTGTAAATTCAATTGTTTTACTGAAAACAAAAAAAAAAAGTTTTCTTTTATTGCATTCAACAATTCTCCTTTCATCAGTCTACGCTCGAATAAGGTTTTGGGCCGCAGAAGATGCGTCTGCCCATCGGCTGAGCCGGGGGTTCAGGGCGCTTTAGAAAAACTACGCTGCAGGCGTCCCAGAGCCCGTCCTTTAAGCTCGAGGATAACTCCGAAGGAGAGGTCTGCAGTGCATTGTGGGAAGGCAGGATTTGTGTATCGCTCAGAACGTGCATCTGTGGTGTTTTTTTTTGGGGGGGGGGGGGAGGGTGGCAGATTCTGGTTGGTTTGTGGTATTTTGCGAAAAACAAGAAGGCCTCTTTCTTCACCACTTAAAGGAAGTGCAGTCCCCTCTTTCTCCCCACATTCTTTCATCTGTACACGGGGAAGTTAATCCTTCTGATTTGTACGGCTCACGGTTGCCTGATGCCAGTTATTTATGTTTGAAAATAAACGGGATCTACCAGGACGACAAGCAAACTTGCCGACTGCTTGCACGAGAACCAAGCGGCCAATCACTCGATCACTGCCCCCAGGTAAAGAACCAATCACTCACCTGGATGGAACCTCACTGACACATCCTTCATTGCCTTAAATTAACATGATTTCTAAACTCTGACATATCCATCACACAAGACTGTGACAAACAAATCCTTTAGAATGCTCAGAAAATTGTCCTTAAATAGCTTTTAAAAAACATATTTTTTGCTGGACCGCAACAGCGGGGCCAGCCCTACAAACGTGAATGTCTGTGACTGAGTGACTGAGTGAGTGACGAAGTTACACCATTGGTCGGCCGAATCACGTGTGTTAGGTCCAGCCATATACTAGGTTTTGACCTGGTTTTGTTATAGCACAAATAGCGATGCAAGCATATCCAAATAGCATGCTCTTTTTTATTCTTTTGTAGGGAAAAGTGGTAAATAATACTAATAATAATTACATGCGCAGGACACTGCATAATAATCACTTCTGAGGCAGCTGCTAAAAAAATACATAAATGCATGAAGGATATAGGCTCATTTAACCACAGGAGAAGGGTGAAAAAAACAAAGTTCGGTAAAGGAATGGAACACAACAGCTTCATTGTTCTCCGCGGAAAAAAAATATATTAAGAGCTTTAATATTCACGTGTATCTTTTGACAGTCAAGATTATTAGCATCCAAAAGTTATAATTTATTACAGCGCAGAAAATGCCCGAGGCTAACAGACGGTTTTAAGTTACGAACTAAAACGGCACAAACACTACGTAAGCAGCACCAGGAAGTAGATGTCTCTGGCGGTATTTCAACAAGGAATTAATATCGTCTGGTGTGTCGGGATAAGCTATTTGCATATCAGGGCTACACCACCCATAGCACTGTCTACCTTTGCCATAGGGGCTGTCTGAACAATTAAGACACCTTGGCTTCGTTTCAGTCCCAATTACAATCTCAGGCAAAGGCAGATGTTAGATCCTAAATCCTTAACGTGGCAGCTATTGACATCGCATTCGTCTAGCCATAATAAAGCTAGAGGCTAGGGAACTGACATGCTTCAATGTAAACACTGGTTGCTAAGCACATGAAATACAGAGCCGTCGCCTTAACAACAGTAACCATGTTAAACAAATTAGTCTTGTGGGAAAAAAGAGTGTCTGCATTCATAAAAAAAAAAGAAAAGAAAAAGATTCTCTTGACTGACAGCTGGCGCCTGTCATGTTCCGAGATTGTTTTTTACTGTCGTGTTTCAAACGTGTGTGACAGTTGGCGTGCTAAATTCTCGGATGTCCCTACGCTCCAGGAAAGTGTAGAACGGCACCCACCCAATCTCAACCCTATACTTAGTTGCATCTTTAAATAAAAAATAAAAAAATGTAACACCTTTTAATAATGGACCCCTAATTTCCTTGTCTCTCAATTTAGATTTCCAAACTGTATGTATGGCACAGACTGTTCCCGTCACTACAACGTTTTCCATAATTTCTGGGAGACACAGACTAACACACTTCCTAACACGTTATAGTCAGAATTAGAGCATAATTGACGAAAGTACATCCCACCTCTAAGTTCCCCCCTCTCTCTCTCTCTCTCTCTCTCTCTATATATATATATATATATATATCACACACACACATACACACAAACAAACAAAGACACACACACTCACACTCCCACACACACACAAACAAACACACATGCACATACACACACACACACACACGCAGACACACACACGCACACATATGCACACACACACGCAGACAGACAAACCCACACACACACACGCACGCACACATATGCACACACACACACAGACAGACAGACAGACACACACACACACACACACACAGGTAAAGGTGTGCTCCTGCTGCTCTTTCCTTTGTTCCCTCCTCTCAGTGCATCTTCCCTGTGCCTGCTTGCCTCGCCTCACACTGGAAATGGGACTTCAAAGGAGTTCTTTTTCCAGGGCATCAGAGAGTGCTGTTAGACTGGGGTACAAGGCTCAGGTACAGCTCAGGTAAAAAGCTCAGTTAGACCTCAGGTAAAGCTGTCAGGTAGGGCTCAGGTCAGGTAAAAAGGGCTCAGGTAAAAAGCTCAGGTAGATCTCAGGTAGGGCTCAGGTAAAGCAGTTAGGTAGATCTCAGGTAAAACTGTCAGGTAGAGCTCAGGTAAAAAGCTCAGGCAGGCCTCCGGTAAAGCTGTCAGGTAGGGCTCAGTTAAAGCGTTCAGGTACAGCTCAGGGAGAGCACAGAAATTATAAGCATGAATGATAAAGTATGGGAATAAATTAAGAATCCAAATAAAGCATTTTGACATTAAGTGAACTAAGGTATGGGTGTGTGTGTGTGTGTGTGTTAGAGAGAGAGAGAGAGAGAGAGAGAGAGAGAGAGAGAGATAAAAGCTCAGGTATCGTAAGGCATATCAGCGCTTCTTTAAACTCCACTTCCTCCCTTGAGTGGCTCTCAATGTGCTGTGAAAATGGGACAGGGTTCACCGCCTGTCAATCACACTGCCCCTCCCCCCGGCTACGTCCCGTCCCCATCAAAACTTCTTCAGTCACACACTCCTGCACTCACACTACAAACAATCTGTGCAGTCATACTGCAAACACAGTCAGCGCAGTACACTAATGTATGCACAGATACACTACAAACATAGGCTGCACAGTTACACTAAAGTCTGTGCAGTCATACTACAAACACAGTGTGCACAATTACACTAATGTATGCGCAGATACACTGTGCATTTATATCTATGCATTTACACTACACACAGTATTCACTGTTGCCATACAAACACATTCTGCACAGCTACACTACATAGCACAGTTACACTACAGTCCGCACGAACACCTTAAAAACAGTCCTCACAGTTACTGTACACTGAAGACAGCCTGTGCGGTGCTTCTACAAACACAGTTTGCATAGATCCTCTGACACAGAACCATCAACTCTCAGGCTGGAAAAGCCACTCTGGCGCCACCTGTCTGTGGAGTGAAGAACCGCAGGCGATGAGCGGTTCACAGGGTTCACGGAGAACAGACTCTGAAACAGCTCGCTCCGCATTAAACAAATGAAGAGTTGTAAAAGTGAAACTCGCCACTCAGATTAGCCTCACTGTTTACCAAAATCTTCCACCTTCACTCTCTGATGTGATTAATAAATAAACAAACGGGACAGCGGACACAAACAGGTCTTGACATAAGCACACGCAGGGCGCCTGCTGCGCTTAAGTATACGGGAATGGAAAATACCTCCTTTTGTAATTCTGTTTGCTGAACTCAGTTTGAGTGAGATTCTTGAGCAAACAAGACACTAAAAAGGCTCTGGGGGGTTAAAGACTAAGGCTGGAGTGTAACCCCCCCCCCCACCAAAAGGATTCGGATCATTACCTCCTGCTTGTCATGGGGGAGCCCCCACCCTGAGACAGATAGAGAGGGAGACATCGGCTCTCCTCAACTTCAAAGATGGAGGGCGGAGACTAAAGGGACGCACCTTTGTGCTGTCCAGTGGGATGCGTACCGCCAGAGAAACTGAAGGGAGACAGGGGTACAGGGGTACAGGGGGACAGGGCATAAAGGGGGTACTGAGGCACAGTGGTCACTGGTTAGGGAACTGGGCTTGTCACCTCTGGGGGTTGCAAGTTTTATTCCCAGCTGGGGCACAGCCTTTGTCCTCTTGAGCAAAAGAGGCGTAAATTGATGCAATAAAGTCATCTGTGTAAGTTACTCTGTGCAAGAGAGCCTGCCAAATGGCGAAAATGTAATGTACTGGAATGAGTATTCATTTACCTTTGCAAGAGGTAACCATTACTATGTTAAAGAAGTCAATCAAAACATACCATAATTCAGTTTTTACTCTGGCCCAACACCAGCCTCACAATGGGAATACCAGCCTCACTACTCACTATTGGAAGAGCAGCCTCTCTATGGGAACAGCAACCGAATTCACTATGGGAACACCAGCATCACTATGGAAACAGCAGCCTCACTATGGGAATAACCTCAATAACCTCACTCACAATGGAAACAGCAACTCCACTATGGGAAGGGCAGCATCACTATGGGAACAGCCTCACTATGGGAATTCTCCATTCCTTACAGCCCACACAAGCAACACAAGCACACACCCACACCCACACACAGGGCAGAGAGACAGATGGATTGAAAGAGAAATGGATTGAGAGAGAGGGGGGGGAGAGAGAGAGAGAGAGTGGTGGATTCTGCTCGCCTTCCGGTCCAGACCACCACCAGGGGGGGAAATGGCAGCTTAACAATGGAACAGAAATCCTGGATTAGGACCCATCCTGGGGGGGCGGGTGTGACGAGGGGGGGGGGGTGTCTTATTGACGCACACAGTGCCACACAGACACCCGTCCTGCACCCCCCCCCCCCCCCAGGAGGGACATATCAGGAATAATTACAGCCTTTCTCTCCCTCCCTGAGGAACACGTGAAAGTCATCGCCTTCCCTAGAACAGGCTACATCCTCCTGCAGATCCACAGAGAAATCCTCATCTCCACAGCCTTCCAGAGCACTCACACACCAGGCACTCAGAGGTCACCTGGAACATGCTACCTGAACTCTTCCTGCAGCTTTATTTTATTGTTTTTCTTGAAATTATTTATTATTTTATAGGCAATGTTCTTTTTGAAATACATTATCTGTACTCAATGTCAGTCTCGTCTTATGTTTTATGTTCATGTGCACGCTCAGGTTTTTGTATAAAACCAATTCCTTTGAGACAATAAGTTTTGTTCACTCATTCTCGTCTAAAACCTGAGATGGGGGGATGTTAAAAATGTAAAATTATTAGCCAATGTCTCTCCTTTCATTCAGTCCATTACAACGATCATTCATTGCTTAATTGGAATGACCCATGATTAATATTTTTAGACTGAAGTGTTTGTCACGTGACCTAGGTATAGGACATGGAGTCCAACTTTCCCCATCTTGCGGGAATTTTTTCTGGGAGAGGTGTGCTGGGGGGGGGGGGGGGGGGGGGGGGTAATAAGGGAGATTAGCGCTGGGAGCGTTCCTGTGAGCTGCCCCCCCCCCCAACCCCCCAACCCCCCCTCCCAAACACACCGCCACGTCAGACTAGGACTGAATGGGGAGAAGGAAACAGGAAAGATTAAAGCGATTTAGCGGTAATCCACATGGGCTGGGAACTGCTCCAGAGAGAGAGAGAGAGAGAGAGGAGAGAG
>CM045887.1:5022500-5062500 GCA_025169545.1 Anguilla japonica
AGCAGACGTGTCTCCAGTTCGCCGCGGATGACTGACAGCGACTGGGCTCTGCCGATACTCATTTGTCCCGTCCGTTCACAATCAGACAGCGAAGCGGCTTAGATCAGTGGTCCCGAAAACCGGGGGTCAGGACTCGCGAGTGGGTCATGGGAGGGATTGGGGGGGGGGGGGGGGGGGGGGGGTCACAAACTGTCCATGAAAAACATAACACCCTGCGCTCTACTTTCCAGCACCATTCAGGGCAGAGCGAGGTACGAGATGCTACGCACTTTTAACCCTCCAAGGCGTGAGAGTGCAAACATTTGATTAGAACGTTCTGCAACTGAACATTCTAATGCTGATGTCACAGTCGCTGCTGGTGATTTAAAGCAACGGAGTTCTAGAACACTGACATAGAAATTCTGAAAAAAAAAAACCTTTCTCTGTCAAAGTGTTAATTACACCCTATATGTAGTGGTATGTTTCAACATAAGCCAAGGCATTTAATTCCATATGTAAACACACGCGTACAGAGTTTAATTTAATATTGCTATATGTTAATGGGGAGGGGGTGAGAGAAGCAGTACTCCCTCATTAAGCGCATGGGGAGGCTCACGGTTCCCCTCCAGCAGGTCTCAGTGATGGGGGGAATGTGAAAGAGGAAACGAGAGAGGGAGAGAGAGAGCGAGAGAGAGAGAGAGAAGCCCCTGGGGAGTGAGGTGGTGGGAGGGTGGGGGGCATTCAAGCTCCAAACACAAACACGTTATCACCTGACCCATCCCCTAACTGCGCACTGACGATGGGGGGTGAGGGTGGGGGCGGGGGGACATCGTGCCAATCGGAACATCACTTGCATCTCCAGGGACTGCTAATAGAGAATTAACCTATTAGGCCTCAGCTTCTGCAGTACATCAAATATGTAGAAGGTTCCGGAATGTTCAGAACTCAGAGATACACTACATGAAATAAATGTGTAGAAGGTTCCGGAATATTCAGAACTTATTAGCTTTCCTGGCCTGGAAGGACAGGCTAATGAAAGATGCCCATGATTCTGTTGGAGGTTTGAGGATAGATCCGGCACTGCCTGGGGCAGGTCGGAGGAAATGTTTCCTTTACTTGGGCAGTAATATTAACCCACAGACCCAGTTATTACAAGGGCCAGGCTAATCCGCAACTCGCCTTGGACCAGAGGAGTCTGTGCAATATTGAAAAGGGTGGGTTTTCTTTTTTAGAGGATGTGTTTAGAGTAGAGGCAACCCTGTGCATATTCAACACATTTGTCTAGTGTGTGCTTTTATTTATATGTGGGGCAGAGCCCTATTCTGCCCTTCCGATGACCCAAACATCCAATGACCCAACCCTATCACTCAATTACAATTACTGGCTTGGCTTCCTCAAGATTTATTCTCCTCAGGATCTGAACAGTACACCCCAGCAAAGGGAAATCACTTCAGGACTGGGTGTGTCTAGATAGTGAAACGGTTGAAAAGCAGCAAGGTCCCACCATGCTTCAGTTTAACTGCAAAACCAGTCATTAAGGAAGGAGTGGTCTGGAGAACTTTACTAGCGTGAGCACTTATTAGCATTTTGTGACCTCTAGTGGTCAGAGCGTGCATTTGCAAGCACCCACCTTGCTTATGACACAAAGCTACTGAAGAGGTATTTATGACACATCCCAACTTGTGGGAGCTAAATCATCTTTACACAGATATGCCAACGTGGTATATGAGTCAAGAGATGAATCTCCATCAAAGAATGCAAAGAATGTTTTCAATTATATTTCTCACACACAAGAAACATCTCAGCATGCAAATTTGATAAAAACTAATCTGGGCATATGGACAAGCACCCCTTAGAATTGCGAATTCAAAGTGTCAAACTTCAGACTTCCTGTTGAAATCCTAGTTTTCGGGGTGTTCTCGGCACCAGTTGTTCATTTAAGTCACTGATTGGCTAATTAGTCTGCACACCTTGTTCTCAAGGCCTTATTTGGCAGCTGATTGAAAGGAAACCACAAAAAACCCACAGACACTGTGGCCCCCTGGAAATTTAGTTTGACACCCCTGTAATAAAAGAATACAAGATCTTATGAGGCTATTTCAGTCCTTCCGAAAAAATTTAAGGGGTAACCAAAAATCACCTTTTCAATAACCTTTATAGTCCGCATGGGGGCGCTAAAGCCTTTTTTAAAAAGCAAATCCTCGCTGGAAGGAAAAAACTAATTTTTTTAAATTTATTTTTTTTTTACTGAAAATACAGATTACGGTTTCCAGACGAGTGTTTACTGACATTAAAAAAACATAATATTTTATACACATTAAAAGCCAGGCTAATCATAACATTACATTAATTAATTTAGCAGGCACTCTTATCCAGAGTGATTCACAACATAGGACAAACAGAAGTGCATTACCCTGATTAAATATGAGCAATAGTGCCAGACCTCGCTAACAATGTTCCCAGAGCAAAGACTAAAGATACAATACCGCTAAAGCACCAGTGCAAAACATCCATGCGAGAGAAAAAAACCAAACCAAACGCTAATTCTAAATACATAAAGCAAACATCCATCCAGGCTCTGCACCAAGATTCTTCAGCTACAGTTTCACTAGGGCCAAATCGCTGATATGCGCCAAACATTTCTCATAACCTATTCATGAGAGAGTTTATGAACGCTCGTGAAATATTCACAGCCACTGTTTATCACTGTCTCGCTGGTGGGAGGTTCGCCGATGCAGACCTAGACATTGTCACAATCTCATGCATGTGAATGATGATGATGATGAATGATGATGATTATTATTATGATGATGATGATGATGATGATGATGATGATGATGATGATGATGATGATGATGATGATGATGATGATGATGATGATGATGATGATGATGAAAGGCCAAGCTAATGTTTGTCTATATTTGCCTCCCTAGCTGGCAGCATAATAGCCCCAACCTAAATAAGAGTACCATAGAGTGCTTTAGAGTCGGTGCACAGCAGGTAGGTCCGCCGCAGTAATGAAAAGCACAGCCCTCATTGGCCGGAACGCATAGCAATTAACACACTGAGATCACAACAAACGGTCCCAAGACCCAGGGGAAGCCGCAATACCCTGGCTGATCCACCAGGGGGCGATGTTCATTCGCTCCAGTGTGTCTCAGAATTCAGTTACGACAGCAGACAGGGGTCCCCATTTACTGGGATCAAGAGTCAACAGTCCGCCCACATGCCCACTTCCTGGTTACACGGCCACGCTCATTTTTCCGCAAAAGAGACACTTGAGCTTTGGCCTCAAGCTGATGAATAATTATGTTTTAATATTACAATAATGTCCGGTTTGGTTTGGTGATTTGACCACTTATGTCTCCAGTTGTAAATTAACTCAAGTTGGGTGTCGGTCTTCATTCCATTCTATTCAATTCATTGCGTAAAATTCTCAATATGCAAAACGATACAGCATTACATTCCATATTCGTTGTAAGAGGTAGTTTTCAGGCGTATGTTGCTTTATGAAATGTTCAGCTCAGGAGTGTCCAATCATATCTAAAAAGGGCAGGGCGGGTGAAGATTGTGGTTTAGCCCAGCACTAAGACACTTGATTCTACTTATCAAGGTCTTGTTTGAGGTCCATGGTCAGTTAACTAGTAGAATTAGAAAACTTGCACCCACACCGGCCCTTTTCGGTACTAAGATTGGACACCCCTGCTTTGCTACTTAATGCATGAGCATGGAAATGTGACTAATAAATGTAATCATTTTACTTAATGATGTTCACTGGGATTTTCAATATACAGATTAGTATGAGTCTTTAAGTTGCTTAGACCTACATTTATATAATGAAGTGGAAAACAAAAGGTCGGACCCTAACATAACATGTAATGTTACTTTCTAAAAAAAAAAAAAATTAAATAAAATATTTTAAAAAAGACATTTTATTTTATAATTAGTGGAATATTTTCAGTGGTGAAAATCCTGGAAACCGCAGCCGCTATCTCAGAAACACATCTTGAAAGAGAAAGCACGGCAGCAGAAATGCCTCAGGCAGCGACCACCTCATCGCAATTACAGATAAAACCGGTAATTAGCGCCGAGAGCCGGGGAGCGGATGGATTCCCTTCAGATTTCTCCTCGCTCTACCTTGAGAAAGTAAAAGACCTTTACAATCCACCTTTTTCTCCAAAAGACTGCGGAAACCAGGCAGGTTTATAACAGCTGATGAGGCCTCATATACACTGTGTAAAGCATTTCATTCAAAGAAAAGGAAAATAATAACAATAACAGTGACAACAACAACAACAACAACAACAATAATAATAATACTGATAACTATTATTGTTATTATTATTATGGCTGAAGCACAAACTCCAATATGGACACTAAATGTAGTAATCATGAAAAATCATAGTAAATGAACGGCATTACGTTCACAAAAAAAAGGAGTGCTCAAGAAAAATGAAAATGCTTTGAAATGCTGAACATGTGTTTTGCAAATCAGAGCAGCGCCTGAACGTTTCTTGGCTGGATGCAAGGTCGCTAGCAAGGTTAGCCAACATAGCTAAATGGAAGTACGGAAGCAGATGGGTTTGTCGGGTGTGGGCGGCGGACACACCAAATCAAACGTTTCGGGAATAATGAGAACACACTCCTTGAAAACTGACACATAGGATTTGCGTCTATCTTTGCTTCCGGCCTTGTCCTCGACTGATCCCGAGTTATCCTCTGGGACACACAGCAAAAACCAGAAACGCTTGCTAGCTAGAATTATAGACACCACAACGAACCCCAAGTGCAAAGCAATCAATGCAAGAATATTCTCAGTACAAGAGGGATTTGATATAGGAAGACATACAGAAGATTGGAATAACAAAATAACATATGAAATATGTAAATAGTGTATTATATTGCAGCCAAACGCCTAACAAATTTCTCAGAAACCCAAAACATTCATGGATCAAGTGACTAACCAAATCAGGGATTCAGTTTTCTGCAGAAAATAAGGTCTGTGGTTAACGTAAACCTAACAGGGTTTCACGTTTTGTTCTACGGGATAAATTACATCCATTAATATCTCAATCGTGAATTTTGAAGCCGATATGTGCTTTTAAAAAGTAATTTGCGAAGTTGTTATATTGACACTACAATGGTTGTCGCGTGCCGGTGGGCTAGTACGGAAACTTGAGTGGTGGTTGCCAGAATGCGACCGTTGTTTTAGTTACAATGTAGCAACTTGTTAGCAACTCAATTCTGTAAAGCACATAAAGGCTTTGAAATTCACAGTTGAGATATTAATGGGTGTAATTTATCTTGTAGAATAAATTGTGAAGATAGGTTTATGTTGGCCACAGACCTTATTTTCTGCAGAAAACAAAATCCCCATAAATAAAAGCATTGGAAATCTGCAAAGGGCTGAAAAATTCTAACTCACTTCCGTGTTTTAGGACTACAAACTGTAACACTATTAACTGACCTCGGTCGAGCAGAAACTCATCACAGCAGATGGGGATGCAAGCTGCCTGAAACTGTGCTACAAAGGGAACCCAGCGTAAGATAATATTTACAGTGCTACCGTGGATAGATATCAAACAAATATTTACCCCAATGTGCCGAACACGCAGTTACGTATTAAATACTGGCTTGTCGTTTTCCATTCACAAGCCCACTGCTTCTGTGGGATATTAAACTGATGATAAAGATGTGCAAACAGTGCCACTGGCGTTTTCGTGTACGTACAAAAACATCAAACAGTAATGAATTTCACGTTGACAATTACACTGACTCCCGCTTCAAGATTAAAGAAATCCATTTTCTGCATAATCCCGTTTAACCATCGTAGCTCGTTGGAATAGCTGAATGAATATCTGACGCGTGAAACCTTTTTTAATTTGCTCATTTAAACTTGCTTGCAAATGCTTTCAGTTTAGAAAAACCTTAATTACTTTTTGAACCTCTGATCCCTGAAACAAAAGTTGTGTTTACCAGACCGGACTCAATATTGCTTTCTGCTAGAATCCTCTCCGTCTGTTAACCATTATGTGACCAAGCAAGTTTACGAGAATCTCAGCAACATTCCAAGAATGTTTTATGTACACTATATGGCGAAAAAATTTGTGGACACCTGACATCCAACCTCTCATCCAAAATTATGGGCATTAATATGGAGTTGGTCCACCCTTTGGTGCTATAACAACCACTTTTCGGGGAAAGCTTTATACTAGACGTTGGAGTATTGCTGCAGGGATTTGCTTCCATTCAGCCAGATGAGCATCAGTGAGGTCGGGCATTGATTGGATGATTAGGCCTGGTTCGCAGTTCTAACACCGTATCAAAGCCTGGCCTTGAAAATCCCCAGAGTTTCTGCCTCTACTATGTGACCTGGCAGGCTGTGCCCCACATTGACCACTCTCTGCATGCATGATGTGTGTAATATGGAACATAGCGACAGGTTAAACTCTGGGTTCAGGATAGGGGATCGGTACAAACTCAGTAAAAAAAATACAAAAAGAAGCGTGCGGCTCAGAATGGGGACGTACGAGAACATGGGACAGCAGGGGAAACGGAAGCATCACAGATCACAAAAATAAAAGAATAAAAAACACTCGTCCACCTTCTGACAGCTGCAGCGCGTTGTCACCCCGTGATGTGTTCCTCTCCCCCCAAAAAAAATGGGAACGACAGCTTGTTCCCGGACTCCTGGCAGGTGCAAAGTTGTCCTCTTTCCAGGAGCGCACAGCCCAATTTTCTCTGAACAAAGTGTTTTTGCACAGAAGAGGGGGGTGGGGGGGGGGGGGGGGGGGGTGGGGGCACGAGGGGGGCAACTACAGAGTTTAGAGTTCAGTGAACAAGTAGCAGTTCATTGAGAAACGGTGGCGCTCTCCTCCTGGAGATAAATCCGCACAAAGCGTTTGCAGCAGCAGAGACGCGATGTTCCCGGTGTGTGTGTCGCGGGGGGGGGGGGGGGACAGAACGTTCCGGCAGGAGAGGGGGGGGGGGGATCTCTGAAAGACGAGGCTCGTTCAGGCGGACGAGTCATACGCGGCATGAATGGATTTCCCGCGGATTTCCTGTCGGGTAATCTTACCGGCTCAGGAGCGGGCAATTCCACTCCTGTGAGCCTCGCGTGTGTGTGTGTGTGTGTGTGTGTGTGTGTGCGTGCGTGTGTGTGTGTGCGTGTGCGTGCGCAGATTCCCATTGTCACCAATCAGCCAATATGGTCTGGTCGTTCAATTCCACTAAATATTTCATTTCTTGCCACAAAGTGTCAAAATGTGTATTTTACATGAATGCCTAAAAGGGTTTTTTTCTAATAGTTTTTTTTTTTTTTACCTGAACAGATCCGGCTTGCCATTAGCAGAACTGAGGATTATTTGAATTTTTCTGTCAAATTCCTCAGTGTCATTTTTTTTTCACAATTTTTGTCACAATTTTCCCCAGAGAGGAGCTCAAATGCAAACCCGCAGAGACTTTTTAAAGAGCCGGGGAGGAGAAATCATGGATCGATTAGCCCACGCAGGAGAGCTGTCATTTACAGCAAGAGCTCACAATGAGAAAAAACGCATGGGGGGGGGGGGGGGCGGGGCGTTCCAGCACAACCATTTGACCAAAGATTGACACGAAGCAAAAAAATTTGTGTAATTTGGGTTGTGAGCACGAAGGAGCCTAAATTTTCAATGGCTGTCTTCCTGTGAAACTCGATCCTTTCTCAGTGCCTTCCCACAATGCACCATTCCCCCCCCCCCCCCCCCCCAACATCCGCTGCTAATCGATTGCTCGGTTGGAAACCACCGTTGTCCGTCGCCCTGGGTAAGAGCATCTGGCCAATGATTGTGATGCAATGCAATAACGCTGCTGTTTACGCGCGAGACTGTTCTTAGCATGCGCTGATAATGGACATTAGCATGATTGAAATGGCAGTTTGTGGGCCTGCTGGGCGGCTCATTTGATTACGGTCTGGCAATTATGACATCACAGTCTCAGATCGAATGGGGAACAAGCCGGAGCTCACCGCGGCCAGTCGCTCCACAGATTGCATCATCCAGGCTATGGGAGAGTTCAGCAGTTCAGGGATCCACGTTCACTGATCGACCAGCGACCCCTGCTGGTCGATCAGGCGCCCGCGGACCGCAGGCTAAAGCTGCATGTGAAAGGTCCTCCTCTGACTCTACCCTATGCGAGTTTAACTGCAGTCAACGACGTGGAAAAGAAGCAGCTGGCGACGCCACACGTTACGGGGGAAGGGCCGAGGTTCTCTACGCCCTCCCGAATCGGCAGGGGGGGTTCACGCGTAAAACGCGGCTGCGGTTGCAGGCAGTTGGTCGTTCCAAACTAGGGTGGGAACAGGCCATGCTCAGCACCCACTTCGGGTGCCAAATTTTTAAAAGTGAAATACAATTTTGAAAAAAAACGAGTTCATTTTAATAACTTAGTATTTTTGAGTCCCCGTTACCTTGCTGTTTTCAGAGCAGTGATTTGCACCGTGGTTTTTAGGCCTCAATTACAATTTCTAAGGTGAGAAAAAGTAATTTCCTTTCATATCCAAAACAGGAGCTAAACAAATAGTCCAATAAAAACAAACTAGCTTTTTAATACAATCTCTCCCAAGGAAAAACGTCTATACGGTCCATTAAGGGAATGAAGGATAGTTCCAAGTAACTGGGCAGGTTTTTTTATTTTTTATTGTGTATACTCCCATAAAATAAACGAATGAGTCAAAATTAATTCCGAGCCTTGGTACCCAGCGAGCAGCTTCACAGGAAGTGAACTGGTAGGTGGCAGGATACAGAAAAACTCTTCCTTTCTCTTAAGCACTTTTAGTAATAGCCCGTAATTAGCGCCAGCCGCGAGCGCACTTAGAGGATGGTTTACCGCCATCTATTTTCATCATTCAGGGATGGCCATTATTCAATGAAAGTGTTTGCAAAGAAAAGTAATCAAGCTCTTTTGTTCTAGAGGACTGGAATTTTTTTTTTTGTTGTTCATTTCAGAACTCCATTAGTAAAACTGTAACCGTCTTTTGTTGTCAGGTTACAATACCTAAATTACGACCATTTTAGAAAATGTTCTGACCCAGAAGAACTCACACAACTTTGTGTATTTCTACATAGCATCTATTTGTGCAGTCAGGTATAAACTGAAGCAACTCAGGTTAGATACCTCTGCATAATGGCATTAGTGTTTCTTAAACAGTGGGTCGGGACCCAAAACGGGTCGTGGTTGTGTATGAGGTGTGTGAGAAAGATCTCAACCACAGTCCCAGGCCACCCCGTCCCTGCAACCACCTCTCCAGAATCTGAGGGACCCAGTCAGTCAGGGACCCTAGGAATTGTCATAACTATCCCCCCGTATGTTGCCATTGTTTCCCCCCCCCACCCCCGCCCATCCCACACACAGCAGGCTGACGCACTCCATCCCACTCCAAACAAACCGCGTCAAAAAAAAAATGACGCGCACAGGTCCGCGATCCGCCAGGTTTTTGTAAACGTGTACAACGATGCACGCGCACGGAGGCTATTCTGATCCGTGCTCCCGGGCGCGCTCATTACCGCGCCTTGTCTCCGCCGCCGCACGCAGACAGAGGGCTCGCCCGCCGCCAGACGCAGGAGGGAGCAAACGCACAACAATCACGCACAAAAGACACAGCTACCGTCATCTCATCAGGCTCTGCGTCTGTTTGTGTGTGTGTGTGTGTGTGTGTGTGTGTGTGTGCGTGTGAGTGTGTGTGTGTGTGTGTGTGTGTGTGCGCGGGTGTGTGTGTGTGTGTGTGTGTGCGTTTATTTGTGTGTGTGTGTGTGTGCATGTGTGTGTGTGTGTGAGTGTGTGTGCGTGTGTGTGTGTGAGTGTGTGTGTGTGTGTGTGTGTGTGTGTGTGCGTGTATGTGTGTGCGTTTGTTTGTGTGTGTGTGTGCGCGGGTGTGTGTGTGTGTGTGTATGCACTTGTTTTCATATCATGCTGGGGACGAAGACCTGTTTGCACACTCACGTGATGGGGACCAAAAATATTGTGGGGACCCAAAACTGCGTCCCCACGAAACTGGCCATTACAGATGATGCAGGAGACCATGCTAATATGCTACCGCAAAAAATCTCAGTAGTCCCCATGATTGACCAATTCCCAATTTGGAGTGTGAGTGTGTAAACCGAATTTTTGAGAATGATTAAGCACTTTTAGCTTAGAGGTAGGGGGTGGTATTGCAAGCATAAGCACACGCCTACGATTGATTGGTCACCTCGTTCGTTTACGTCATACTATAAAAGCCAGTCCCCGTAGACACGCCTACCCAAGGAGCTGCAGTGTGCAAAAATCGAGCTGCACTTGAAGTTCAGCTGAACAAATAACAAGGAAAAAGGTAAGACTTCATGATATGGCTACCATTAATAAAATATTGTTAATATATATTAGTATATATTGTTAATATGTGTTTTAGACCTAGCTAGTTAGCTAGGTTAAATATCGCTAGCTAGCTAGCTAGTTAGCGAACTTTCTGCAATTGCCATTAGCTCACCAGAGGTAGTGTAAGCTACTTTTAGAGTAAATGTAGCTAGTAGCTACGAGTTATATGCTGTGCAATCCGAAAAATATGTTATAAGTTATAACAAATTAAAATGCATGGTAGCTTTCTAGCTAGCTACATTTAGCTAGCTACAAGTGGCTGGCTAGCCAGTTGCAGATGGGATGTCTAAAATGCCAGCAATTTTGAGCTAGCTAATCTTACATACAAACAGCAAGGAAAAGGTAGCTTAGCCTTTATTTATAAAAAAAAATAGCTATATAGGCTTGGATTCTGCTCAAGATTTATTATAATGTGGCTACCATCAATTCTTCTTGTTCAGCTGTATTTTAGAGCTAGCTTGCTATTGAACGTCCTGCTGTTGACATGAGCTCCCCATA
The DNA here is from genome assembly GCA_025169545.1 of Anguilla japonica. NCBI lineage: Eukaryota > Metazoa > Chordata > Actinopteri > Anguilliformes > Anguillidae > Anguilla > Anguilla japonica. The sequence continues at coordinate 5,033,364 of CM045887.1, forward strand.
GAAGTTAGCTACTGAAAGTGCATGTTTGTGAAATTGGTGGAATATGTTAAAATATAGGACAAGTTGAACAATATGTTGAACAAATATACATATATGCATATGAGGTTGTTTTTACGTTAAGTACGGTGCCCAAGATCTTTGTAATATGCGTACCATTAGCTAATGTTACTAGCTACAAGTTAGGTTAATAACATTACTAGCTAGCTAGCTTGCGAGCAAACATCTGCAGATATGAGGTCACGTTAGCTGTTAAGCTAAATTACAAATACTGCATGTGTTTGTGCAATTCGTGAAATATGATAAAATATGGGAGAATTTCAAGTCAATAAACTAATATATTTTTTCTGGTAAACTTTGGAACAGACACTGTGGACACTGAAATGGCCTCCAGCTCAAGTCCACATCTGATTGACCAGGTAAGCTTTGTTGGTAAAATAGAAAGGAGGGTGTGTTGTGGTTTATCACAGAAAGTTACTGAAGTTAACAGTTGGTAATGTGATATGTAGGTGGTTACAGGATGTAGGTATATTGATATCAAATGATTTGGCAGTATAATGTCAAAGGACAAGGACCAGGTGAAGTGCATCCTGTAACCACCTGTGTATCCATTTGAAGACTAGGTTATAGCCTTATTATTCAAATTTTTAAACGGTGAGGGCTATTTCTTTATTTTTTAATGTTTAAGATGTCTAATCGTACAGTTACATGTCTTCATAGAAGAAAATGGTTCAACAGTTAATGGAGAATATGCCACTTCACCAGGTCCCCGTGACGGTAAACCAGAAACCTTGTGTGACCAACTACCTCACTGATTGCAAGAAGCTTGACAGTGAAATCTGTCATACACACTCTCTTGGTGAATCTCGTGGGGACCCATAAGGGGACTAAAAACCAATCGAATATTACCAAGAGAAAAACCATAATGGACTTAAAATCACAATGAACAGTCTATTTCTTTTGTTGACTGGTTTTGGAGAGAGAAAACTTAAAGTCACTGTATTCTCCATTAAATATTCATTTAAGCACTTTATCTGTATATGTGATGTTAAATAATCTTTGCAGGTCACTGCTGTGGCCATACCTATTGGAACAGACACTGTGGACACTGAAATGGCCTCCAGCTGTAGCCCACTTCTGATTGACCAGGTAAGCTTTGGTGGTAAAATGTAAAGGCGGGTGTATTGTGGTTTATTAATGTCAATTCCACGGAAAGTGACTGAAGTTAAGTGTGTGCACTTCGTACTGACTGTTTTTATGAAATATTTGCAGATAACTGCTGAGGCTACGCTTGTTGCTGATATGTTGGATGAAGATGAGATCTGTTACTCTGGCGCAGTTCTATATGGCAAGCTGAAGGACACCGTGACTTCATGTGAAGCTAAGAACAAGGTGTCATCCTATGATTTACAGGTAATGTGAGAATCAAACATTGTTTAGTTTAGTCGCAGCATTGCAAAATGAACTGCTTCTGAAGTGCATCCTGTAACCACCTGTGTATCCATTTGAAGACTAGGTTATAGCCTTATTATTCAAATTTTTAAACGGTGATGGCTATTTCTTTATTTTTTAATGTTTAAGATGTCTAATCGTACAGTTACATGTCTTCATAGAAGAAAATGGTTCAGCAGTTAATTGAGAATGTGCCACTTCACCAGGTCCCCGTGACGGTAAACCAGAAACCTTGTGTGACCAACTACCTCACTGATTGCAAGAAGCTTGACAATGAAATCTGTCATACACACTCTCTTGGTGAATCTCGTGGGGACCCATATGGGGACCCATATACCAAGAGAAAAACCATAATGGACTTAAAATCACAATGAACATTGCAGTTGTTTCTGACATCAGCATTGACTTATACTATTATCTTAATAGTTAACTACATAACAAAAAAACGGTCCTACATTCAGGAATAAGAGTTATTTGACGGAGATTAAAGGGAGCGCTTTATGATGCCAATTGGCATCATCCGGGTTCAAGGAGTTAAAGTGCCGACTTGTGATTTCTAATTCTTGGGAAATGTTTTCTAGCAGCAGTGACTTGCCAGTATCAAATATATCGAACTGACCAACAGTAAAACCAGAATTGCATTTGAAAACCATGTGTACATTTAGCTACATTTTGGGTGTTTCGTCACCAGCAGTAGTACCTGCTGAAAACACATAGACCCTCATTTATCAAACGAACGTACGGCAGAAAACTGGGTGTACGGTCATTTCCACGCAAAGCTCGGCATTTATCAATTTGGACGTGAGCGGAGGCTACGACCAAATGTCACGTCAAGTCTCAGCTCGTGTACGCACGTTCGAGTCACCGTGTACTTGCGGTGCAGCATAGTAAATCTGTCTCGGACAACTGTTATATAGATCATGCAGGGTCGCCTACAGAGAGTTAGTATGTGATCGTGACCAGTGTGATAGTCTGCAGCGTAGTCGTGTTTAAAAAGTTTTACTGCTCATTATTGTAAGCGAACTCAAAAGCACCTTTACGTGGTGGTGGTAACAGACTGCCTGGGAGCTAGGCGGCGAATAAAGCGGAGCTTGTAATAAGCGGGATCATGTAGGCTACAGCGAGCCGGTTACCGAAGTTCATTTCACAATTATGACCGGCTTGCTGTACATATGCAAATTCGTGTCTGTTTCTGCTGGTTGTGTGTGACTGGTCTATTTTGACTGGTTGCATGTGATTGGTTGTCTGTCTGTGTGGTGTCCGCGTCACGGGGAAAAAGTTTCTCCTCTTGGCCGTATTACGCATCTCCATGTCGTAAACTCTAGGAGCGAGGCCTCTAAACTGAGAATATATAGGGGCGTGGTATTTGACGATAGTTTTCTGCTGCCACATTTATCAACGTCCGATTATTCTTACACTGTAATAGGCGAGATACGGAAGTTTCATGAATCACACCTGAACCCTAGTGTAAGATGATATATTCGGTCGGATCTGCATGAGTTTCTACGTTCTTTTGATAAATGAGGGCCATAGAGAGCACTGAGAAGACGCTCCACTCGAGTGCAATACTTCGGTAACATGCTTCCAGAAAACGTTGGTGAAACTAAACACGCACTTTCTGGGGTTGAGGATTTTTATTTTCATGGACTGGATGCAATTGCTGGACGATGTGTGTTGTTTTTACTGTTTGTGTAAGAAAATACGAATGTTACTTGTTGTTTATATGCCGCTATATTTGCTATTATGACTATTGGAATATAACCAATGTTTTACAGACAATACAAAACCTACAGTTATTTTCAAACTGTGTTTGTTACATTGCGATTCGTGTCACTTTTTGTAGGCTGTTGTCACTTGGTTCAGTAGCTTGTAGACTAATCATTCATTTTTTGGCAAAAATACTTAGTTATGTGAATAGTTATTTTTTGTTTTTATATCATTATACATATGTTACTTTTTCTTCTTTTAAAATTCATTATTGTTAAGCATAGTTATTGTTTGAATTGGTTGCAGTGTCATCAAAATAAAAACTTATTTTACCATTGCAGTTCTCTGGGCATATTTCCACCTGGTATTGACTGGTTTTATTAAATATTTGCAGATGACTGGTGTAGCTACGCTTGTTGCTGATGTTTTGGACGAAGATGAGATCTGTGACTCTGGCACAGTTCTACATGGCAAGCTGAAGGACTCCTTGACTTCACATGATGCCAAGCACAAGGTGTCATCCTGTGATTTAAAGGTAATGTGAGAATCATACATTGTTTTGTTTCGTCTCAGCACTGTAAACTGAACTGCTTCAAAGTGCATCCTGTTACCACCTACGCACATATTTGGGGACCTGGGGGGTATTTCACGAAGCTGTCTAAAAAAATACATTATTTTAAGCACATTATCTTTATATGTGATATTAAATAATCTGTGCAGGTCACTGCTGTGACCATACCTACTGGAACAGACACTGTGGACACTGAAATGGCCTCTAGCTCAAGTCCACATCTGATTGACCAGGTAAGCTTTGTTGGTAAAATAAAAAGGAGGGTGTGTTGTGGTTTATCACAGAAAGTGACTGAAGTTAACAGTTGGTAATGTGATATGTAGGTGGTTACAGGATATAGGTATATTAATATCAAATGATTTGGCAGTATAATGTCATGGTCAAGGTTTAAAGTCTATTTCTTTTGTTGACTGGTTTTGGAGAGAGAAAATTTGAAGTCACTATATTCTCCATTAAATATTCATTTAAGCACTTTATCTGTGTATGTGATGTTAAATAATCTTTGCAGGTCACTGCTGTGGCCATACCTACTGGAACAGACACTGTGGACACTGAAATGGCCTCCAGCTGTAGCCCGCTTCTGATTGACCAGGTAAGCTTTGGTGGTAAAATGTAAAGGCGGGTGTATTGTGGTTTATTAATGTCAATTCCACGGAAAGTGACTGAAGTTAAGTGTGTGCACTTCGTACTGACTGTTTTTATGAAATATTTGCAGATAACTGCTGAGGCTACGCTTGTTGCTGATATGTTGGATGATGAAGATGAGATCTGTGACTCTGGCGCAGTTCTACATGGCAAGCTGAAGGACGCCGTGACTTCATGTGAAACTAAGAACAAGGTGACATCCTGTGCCACTTCACCAGGTCCCCGTGATGGTAAACCAGAAACCTTGTGTCACCAACTACCTCACTGATTGCAAGAAGCTTGACAATGAAATCTGTCATACACACTCTCTTGGTGAACCTCGTGGGGACCCATAAGGGGACTAAAAAACCAATCGAATTTTACCGAGAGAAAAACCATAATGGACTTAAATCACAATGAACATTGCAGTTGTTTCTGACATCAGCATTGACTTATACTATTATTTTAATAGTTAACTACATAACAAAAAAAACGGTCCTACGTTCAGGAATAAGAGTTATTTGACAGAGATTAAAGGGAGCGCTTTATGATGCCAATTGGCATCATCCGGGTTCAAGGAGTTAAAGTGCCGACTTGTGATTTCTAATTCTTGGGAAATGTTTTCTAGTAGCAGTGACTTGCCAGTATCAAATATATCGAACTGACCAACAGTAAAACCAGAGTTGCATTTGAAAACCATGTGTACATTTAGCTACATTTTGGCTGTTTTGTCACCAGCAGTAGTACCTGCTGAAAACACATAGGGCCTCATTTATCAATAAGTTCGTAAATATTGCTTAAATTTCCGCCTAAAATGCTCACGACCGAAAAAAAAACTCCGCCGCATTTATCAAAATTCGGAGGCACCTGGTTTCAATCCTACCTCGTGCGTATGTTGATAAATCCCAAACAATCGTAAATGGGAAGCGCGTTCACGATTCCTTAATTAACGTAATAGAAGCGCATCCGAAATACTACATAAGCTGCGTTCGCGAGTCCTCGGGGATGATGTAATTCCATGTTGGGAACTCCTTGGTAAAACGTCAGAGTGTTCCAAGCGCGGATGTCGGAAAACATGGACCTGCACAGTCAACTTTGTTTTGCAATGATGCTTCCCAAGCACCGAAGATAGTTGTGTTGTGTGGACAACTTTACCATTCAATTTTATGAGTTTAACCCACCACCGGATGCCTATGCTTATTAATGTAAATACATTCCATGCAGGAAAACGAGGGAAAAAACTTGGACCAGATCCACATTGATCCAGATGGTATGTCAGACAGTCATTTTCCACAGCTGTTTTTTTTTATTGTTTAACATCTTCCATAGTTGGATTCCATTGATTATTTATGTTTTGTTCCTCTTAGAACAAATACAGGTACAGAGTGATATGTCAGCTGATGAGGAAGAATGCGAGTCCCCCGAAACGGAAGTAACAGGTAGGAAAGTAAATTTCCTGAAGAATGTGTGTGGGCTAGCTGAATGCAAAGCTGAAACACTTTCATTATCATACCAACAAAGATTTTTTCCAATTACATATAAATGCAAAAATATAAATATCTTTTAAATCAAAGAATATCCTGATACTAGAGCACTACTAGTTGGTAAATACTACTTTCTAAGTAGTTTCTGGGGGTTGCTAGGCATTGACACAGTATTAGGTGGTTGCAGTGGTGTACAGTAGCTGGGTGGTTGCTGGGGTGTTTCTAGGTGGTTGCTATGGCAGTGCTACGGTGTTAGGTGATTGCTAGAGTGTTACTGGCCCTCATTTATCAAACGAACGTACGGCAGAAAACTGGGTGTACGGTCATTTCCACGCAAAGCTCGGCATTTATCAATTTGGACGTGAGCGGAGGCTACGATCAAATGTCACGTCAAGTCTCAGCTCGTGTACGCAAGTTCGAGTGACCATGTACTTGCGGTGCAGCATAGTAAATCTGTCTCGGAAAACTGTTATTAGAACATGCAGAGTGCGATTTGTGGAAAAAAACGGGGGTTTTTTTAAAGGTAATGTCTCGGTTTACAAGAATACATATTTTTGATTTGAGTTGTTTTCTTTCAAATAACTTGAATATCTTTACTTAGGTAAAGGAGTGCAGAAGAAAAGGAAGAGCTGGGTCAGACCGGAAGTCTGCGCTGTGGAAAAAAAAAAACATTTGATGCACTTCATCCAAACATATCGGATCCCAGGAAAGGATGCATGCGAGGCTTGCATCAAGGCTGAGCCACTATCTCTTAAGGATAGAAATTGGCTAGCTGTTAAATTCTACATTAAAAACCGCATAACGGCATTACAGAGAAAAGATTAAATCCTAAGACACCAAAGTCGATGCGTTTATTTTGAACATTGAACGTTTGAGAAGGTTCAAGTTCACGTGTTGCGTGCTATGACATTGTCTTTAGCAGTTTTGAGTTACATTTAACAATTGGTTGGTTTCTATCCTGAAGAGCTAGTGTTAGGCTAAGTGTAACATTGGTTTAATGTTGGTACGTTAAGTACATTCATTTGAGATCTCCAGAAACAGAGAGGTGGTATTTGAGAATGTACACCTATTTTGTTTCAGTCCTGTTACATGCACTGCTCCTTTTCAGAAATGCTACATGTACTAGCATTTACATGTTCTACATGTGTAATGTACCTTTGGGTTACACTTGTTAATGTTCCTTTTTGGGGGAAATAAATAAATTATTTCCAGACATTTTTGCTCCTGATGTTTTCATTTTTTAATCCCTTATGTATATACAGAAGGTCATGTGTGTATTGTGCACCCGTTTATAGATTCACAGTTAAACGGCTAGTCCTCCAACCAGCTATTTTTGCTATTAGGAGAATAGGATAATTTACTAGATAATGGGTGTGTGAAAAATGTTAAAATTAGGTGATCAGAATAGGTTTTCAGAGATATGCCTTCAAACATTTTTAATAGGTAATGTAGACATCCATAGGGAAAAAATTCCTAAGGAGCTACAGTTTTTCATGCACAAAAGTATAAACAGGCAACATTACTGATATGAATTTCATTGAGTGCAGCTTGTTTTGCTTTTTGGTCTAGGTCTTAGGTCATGACATGCATTTGAATGGGAGTCTGTGGTTAAATCAATTGCTGGCTGCCACACTACATCAAGCAACATGGAGGCTTTATGTTTTCTGTACACAATGTCTGTGTGGATCCTTTCCAGAATTTAAAGTTTTGTAGTTTTGAGATGTGTGGAAGGTTTTGGAATCATTTAAATGACAGTATTTGGTGCCTCGGTCACAATTTTATTAGTGTACTGAAGTGCAGTTCTCTAAAAGTACAGTATCTGTTTAAATGTACAGTATTACAACAGTTGTCAGTTGTTACCTTCGGTATTGTAAGATCAATTTTAAAATGAATACACCCATGTCCTTAGGATAATAAGACCAAACATGTTCTGTTTCAGATGGTCCTCGGTATGATTTTATACCTGAAAACATTGTGTTTCAGATGGTCCTCGGTATGATTTTAATACCTGAAATCACAGTGTTTCAGATTGTCCTCGGTATGATGTTATACCTGAAAACACCGTGTTTCAGATTGTCCTCGGTATGATGTTATACCTGAAAACACCGTGTTTCAGATTGTCCTCAGTATGATGTTGTACCTGAAAACACTGTGTTTCAGATGGTCCTCAGTATGATTTCATACCTGAAATTTCTAGTCCCCAGGAGGCAGCGAAATGTCAATTTGCTTTATTTAGGTCCTATTGAAAATTTAAAGTGGTATTTGTACTTAGAAACAGCATTAGAACATGCTTGATTTTTTTAAACTCTGTGACATGTGTGGAACAGGGAGTCCCCACAAGTCACTGTCAGTACTTGCGTCCCCACGACTGAATATAAACAAGTATGCGTGTGTGTGCGTGTGGTGTAATTCTGAGCTGCTTGTTTATTGTCAAGCCAACACTGAGAATGACGGAAGGAGTTTAGCGCTGAGCTAATCTTGTGTTCTCTCCGGTCCTGATAAGATTAAGTTAGAATAGACGTCTTTTTTTTCCTGCTCAGAAAGACTTCGTGTTTAACGAGAGTGGGGCATTCTGCCCATCCAGAGAGGCACATTTTACCGACTGTCTTGAGGGGGTCCCGGTCGAATTTGAACACTCAAACACCCCAAGGGCCTTTCCGATGTCAGGGTGGAATTTACTTTTCATCATTTAAACCCGTTCCCCTTTCAGCTGACAAGATCCAAAACTTGAAACACTGACTGTACCGTACGGGAGTTCACTTTGCCGACGACTTTTTGAAAGTTTAAAAAACCTCAGTCGAGGGGCTGCTGGGTAGCGCCTCCCGTAAAAGGGCCGGTTACGCCGCGTGAGTCGAGCGCCGCGAGCTCGGATCGAATCCGGACTGTGACTCGCAATCCTGCAGGGGACGGCTTACAACTGGATTTGTCATCCAGTCAGAACCTGCAGCTCAGAGGAAGCTGAGTCACTCGGAACAGTGACACACAGTATTGAGTGTCAACTCATTCTTAGCAGTTACAGTGCCTGTACTTTCGCTGTACTGCTGTGCTTTTCACCTGTAAGTTTTACCCAGTCGATATAGTTCATATCAGTGATGAGAAGAGATTTTAGTGAAATCCAAGATCATCTAAATCAGTAGAGATTGAGCCTATTCCTAGAGATCAGACGTCCTGTGGGTTTTCACTCCAACCCTGACAAAGCACAGCTCATTCAACAGCTAGAGATCCTGTTGAGCTGCTAATTAGTAGAATCAGGCGTGCAAAAATGGCATTGCAATGAAAACCTACAGGATGATAGATCTCCAGGAACAGGGTTGGTCACCGCTGATCTTGGATTTAACTAAAATCTCTTCTGATCTAAATTTATATTGACTAAAACCAATAGAGTGGACAATTTAATGAAAAGTACAGCAACTTCTTAAGGATTATTCTTAATACGCAGTGCAAATTCATTCAATGTTAAAAGATCAATTTTAAAATATGAAAGTATCCACACAAATCGTTATGTCAGACTTTGAAGCATGAGGCCACATTTCTAAAAAGACAGTTTGTAGAGGAATAAGGCAGTACCTTGTAAAAGGTGCATTATGGGCAATTGCAGTCATAGAAAGGATGACCGAGATGATCTCTGAAATCCAACTTCAAGGAGCTTTTCTTCATAAGTATACTGCTATTATTCATGAATTATTTCTGAGAGCTTAACAACAGGAGTGGTTAGAAATATGCCTATTACCCCAATCAGGATATTTTTGAGAATACTACGACAATGAACGGTGAAGCACTTAAGATTATCAAAAGCACGAAGACAAAGAAACCAAGGAAAGGGTCCGGATGGCATATACTCAAGTGTACTTACAAATACTTGCCTTAATTATTCATAAATAACCCCTCACGTGTATTTTAATGAATGTGCTAAAATCACAAGTGACATCAGACAGCTGGAAGCAAGGTATGAGATGGGGGGTTGTGGGGGGGGGGGGGGGGGGGGGGGGGGGGGGGGGGGGTCAGACAAGCAGAATTGATTTATTTGCATTATTTCTGAGTAGCAGTGGAGCAGGTATAGAAGCACGCCGCGGTCAAATATGAGAATTCTGTCCGCATCTGAATGCAGGGGGGAGATAAAGGAGGAGAAATGAGGAGAAGGAGAGAAAGACAGAAAAAGAAAAAAACTAAAACACTCGGACAGCCATGAATCATAGCTGGTGACTCACAGGAAAAATGTGTTTTTTGGTGCATCGGGCTGCAGTGATGGGTAGGAGGCAATTTTAGGTTTTATGACCCCCCCCCCCCCCCCCCCCCCCCCCCCCCCCCCCCACCACAACTGCAGATTCTGTTTTGAGCCTTCCTCTGGTCATCTCTCTCTCGCTCTCTCTCGCTCTCTCTCAAATTCAAATGTGCTTTAATTGCACGACAAGTAAACTTGTGTTGCAAAAGCAATGAGATGCAGAAATCGCAACAAAAAACCCCCATATAACCCAGAAAAGAGGGGGGAAAAATGAGTAACAATGCTCCCCCGCTCCCCTCATCATACACATATGGAAATACACACGTGCACATACCTTATAATGTAACATTTTACATAACCTGGCTGTATTAACAATGAATCACATGTACCAGTATTTAGTCCACACCCTGTCTTAATTTCAATCTCTCTCTCTCTGTCTCCCTCTCTCTCTCTCTGTCTCCCTCTCCCCCCCCCCTCCCCCTCTCTCTCTCTCCCCCTTCCTCCCTCCCTCGCTCTCTTATGCCAAAGCCGCAGAGCCTTGCTCCATCCTAAAATATGTCAATATGTGACAGACCCCGCTCACACAGCTATAGGGTGCAGGAGGGTTTTTTTTTTTTTTTTTAGTCAATGAGAAAGTGTGACTCATTTCAGTTTAATGCTGACTCCCTTTCCTTTTGCATCAGTACAAAGCAATAATAACAAAGGCACTCAGCCTAAGCTTGAAAAGATGCAATTACATACGCCATTTCTCCTGGTCACCTCCACCTCTGGGCTTCAGCTGGAAAAGTAAAATGATTGAACCTTGAAGTGCATGCTGGGTAAAAAAGAAAGAAAAAGTGGTAATTGCGTGTAAAATAATCAATTCAGTTCCTTATGCAAAATAGGGTGTCCAATGCCTACCCATTCTGGATGAAATCTGAGCAATAACAACTGACATAGCTGACAGCAGTTATACCTGTAACATAATCATAATTCTGACTGCAATTACACCTGTTATAAGCACAATTCTGGCCGCAATAACACCAGTTATATGCACAATCCTTATAGAAATAACAGCTGTTATAAGCACAATCCTGCCAACAATTAACGTGTTATAAGCACAATCTTGACTGCAATAACACGTGTTACAAGCACAATCCTGACAGCAATAACACCTGTTATAAGCACAATCCTGACAGCAATTATACCTGTTACAAGCACAATCCTTACAGCATTAACACCTGTTATAAGCACAATCCTGCCAAAAATTAACGTGTTATAAGCACAACCCTGACTGCAATAATACCTGTTATAAATGCAATCCTGACAATAGTACATAGTGTAGCAGTGAACTTGCTAATTAGCTAGCCCCCATAGCCTGTTCAGTTTACCAGCATTACAATGCTTGTTACCTCCAGGTTTAGTCTGGAAGATAATTGGACAGTCTAGCTAGACAGCTATTGGTTGTTTTGAAATGTGCGGTCATTTGGTAGAGTGGTTTGCATAAGAGCCGCAGGCGCTGTATAAAAAGGGCGCGGCAGCCCGCACTCGACCCGTCCTTGTCGGAGTTGTGCAGAATCTGGAATGTTCTGCTGTTAATAAACAGGCTAACGGCTTCGCGCAAAGATCGCGCCTGCTAACGGCAGTCTCTAAAAGCGCAATCCTGACAACGATAACATATGCTCTAAGACGCAATCCTGACAACGATAACATATGCTCTAAGGCACAATCCTGACAACGATAACATATGCTCTAAGGCACAATCCTGACAACGATAACATATGCTCTAAGGCACAATCCTGACAACAATAACATATGCTCTAAGGCACAATCCTGACAACGATAACACATGCCCTAAGACACAATCCTGACAACGATAACATACGCTCTAAGACACAATCCTGACAACAGTAACATATGCTCTAAGGCACAATCCTGAAAATGCTGCTTCCTGCAAGAACAGAACTCTCGACCCAGTCGTCCGTGACTTATTATTCTTCTTATTATTCTTATTTAGTCTTAAGAACTGAGCATGTGCGCGCACACACACACATACCCTTGGCTGCCTAAATAGTCTTGAGAGGCCGTTTCAGGGTGGTTGCCATTAGCGATAACCTACTTATGGCGGGTACAGAAAGAGAGGGGCTGAGGGTCTGTTTCCTGTCGCACACAGAGAGAGATGGAAGGACAATTCGTTTTTATTTCCTGGTGGAGCTGTCACCTTGCCAAAGGTGCCCAGGGAGCACAAACATCTCTGTCAAACCACGCATTAATAAACCGCTCGCTTTGTAGGGACAGATTTTGAAGGTTCCCCCCCCCCCCCCACCCCACAACTACCCTACACTGTGTTCATTGTTCATTATTCATATCTGCTCATCCATTTCTTTTTTCATAAGGCATAAGATTTTCTTTTTTAAAGGTAGCTTTTAAGATTAGCTGAGGTTTTAGGGGAGGGGGTGGGGGTTGTGGTGGAAGGTTGGGGGGGGGGGATTCTGTGTGAATAATAATCCATACTTCTCTGGTTCATCACACCAGAACAATAACTTAGCACCGGTGCTTTGTGAGTGTGTGTCTGCACTCAGTCTGGATAAATAAGCACCCTGTCCAGTCCGTTCAAACAGAGACAGTCCACAGCACAGCTGACAGTAAACACTATAACAGAGAGGAGTGAACCCCAAACAGCACACTGCTACAACAGCCAGCCAGGGATAATGCAGCAGGATCTAATACACACGCACACACACACACACGCACGTGCGCACACACACACACACGCACACGCACCCACACAACACACGCACACACACACACACACACACACACACACACACACACACACACACACACGCGCGCACACACACACACACGCACACGCACGCACACACGCACATGCACCCACACCCACACGCACACACGCACGCGCGCACACACACACACACGCACCCACACACACACACACCCACACAACACACACACACACACACACACACACACACACACACACACACACACATACACACGCACACACACACACACACACACGCACACGCACCCACACAACACACGCACACACACGCACGCGCACACACACACACGCACATGTGCGCGCACACACACACACACAGGCACACACACACACCCACACGCGCACACACACACGCAGGCGCACACACACACACACCCACACAACACACGTGCACGCACACACACACGCACCCACACAACACACGTGCGCACACACACACACACACACACACACACGCACCCACACAACACACGCACACACACACACACGCACATGCACACACATGTACACACACACACATACACACACGCACATACTCAGACACACACAAACACACAAGCACAAAGATACAAACACAAGCACACACACACACACACACACACACACACACACACACACACAACTTGTCTATACAGTGACATTTTAAACAAGCTCATGTATCTTTGCAGTTATTTCAGAGATAAATCTCACATTTTTATGGCAAACCAATATCACATTTTTTGATTTTTTTTTACTTACCTCTCTGCACTACATTTCACACTCCACAGGGACTGAGAATCCACAGCAATAAACAGGACAGCACACAGCCTTACACAGCTCCCGCTGTGACCCAGCATGCATTGCAACATGCAAACTGGAAAAGCCGACAACGTAGGAAGTGATGGAAGATTCTAGCTGAGGCATTTATGCAACACATGGGCCCTACCTCGCTGGAGCGGTACAGTAAATGGGTTTCATTTCATATCTTTTCTTGTCGTTTTTATGCAGCACGCGCTGTTCTACACTGCAGACAGGATTCATCTGAAACCCACTGTCTTCCGGTTGAACAAAAAAAAAAATCTAAACTATAAATTTCAAACACTTCCCTTCCTTTGTTTCACAAGTCTTGAGGCACGTTCCTTAATGCACATAGCCATGGCAACTGTACCTACCTCAGCCTCTTGTGATGTTTGCTTACCATGTGCAACACAAATTTTTAAGACCATTTGAAGAGTAGGTTTTTTTTGGAAGGCCTTTTTCTTTTTTCAAAATTCAAAATTGGCGTTCTAGAACTTCTAGGTGGTTTCAGTTACCAGTAGGGATGGTGACATCCACATTAGAATCTTCAGTTACAGAACATTCTAATGGCATATTTGTGACCTCACAGACAGTGTGCTTATAGAGTTTCTGAGCCAACTTGTGACATACAGCAGAGCCACCGTGGGAAGATTCAGGGAGAGTCAGGTGACCGTGTGGTCCTCCTACACGCAGGTTTGCGTCTCTCACAGGCCATAAACTCACAGCCTGACCTTAATTTATTAGCCCTTTCCCACACGTTACTGTTAGCAGGACGACAGCAGAACAAACAGCCACGTCAGAACTGAAGACGACAGCCTGAACTAACAGTAAGAATTGAAATATGTTTCATGAACAAGCAGACTTTGTTGTTTTTTGTGCTTGTCAACCTGTGTTTGAGAAGTAAACCTGGCTTTCACATGCACTATTCATTAAGGAAGCATCTCTGTCCTATAGCCCTGATCCTCCGACACATTAGCACACACGGGCAGAAGAAGAAGAAGAAGAAGAAAATGTTCAAACGGTTTCCGTTTCGAACTGGCACTGAACCACACCCCTCGGCACGACGTCTCAGCTCGGTCGAAATCGCGCGTTCGGCGTGTCGAGAGAACAGACAGGAACGGGAGCGGGATTCGTCAGACGTGCACCTGACGTTTCCTGAGCACAAAGTGCGCTGGCATAATCCCATAACCCGTGACATGTTAATCACCCGCCCCCCCCCCCCCCCCCCCCCCCCGGTAAAACCCTGCACGCGTTCCTGGCGACGGACATTAACGTCACTCTCCGCGCGCTTTAACACCCTCCCAGCTCGCATATCAGACAGTCGCGGTCACAAAGCCCTATTAATAACCAATGAACTTACAGCAGTCCTACAAAGCGAGTGACACATTTCCTGAGTCACCCAGGGTGCACAGGATTGAGTCACAAGGGGGGGGGGGGGGGGGGGCAAGGCCATTTTGGAAAAGAGGAAAAAAAAAATTAAACGCCGTCGTCCGCCTTTCGAATGGGCACGCAGGCCGCGGTAAGCAGGGAATTACCGCCATGTAGTCTGAAGTGGCGGCTCTCTATGACGGCTATGCATGGCAAACAGGAAAAAGGAGAGGTGATAATACCGTCACGCTGCCTCATTTGAGCAGAGACCTAAAAAAAAAATTTTTTTTAAAAAAAAACTGGTCTGACCGATTTTAAGGGACCCGTGCAGTTATGAAACGCAGGCCATTTAAGATTGTGAAAAATCCAGCTGTATCACACAAAAAAAAATATTTTTCACAGACGGAAAAATGTCCACGGTTAATTCAACTATAACAATGCTAATTTAACTCCTAACGGGGCCAAATGTTAACTGTTAAGAGTTGAATTAACACTGTTAGAGTTGAATTAACACTATTAGAGTTGTATTCACACTGTTGGAGTTGAATTTAACTGTTAGAGTTGAATTAACACTGAACATTGTACTGTGTGACTCCTTACTCTCCTTGTGATACTGAAGCAAGCCCCATCTCTCTCTTTTTTTTTGTTTTTGTAAACTTAAGGAGCCTGACAGATAATGAGATGCAAATAACCAAAGGCAAATAAATAAATAAATAAATAAATAAATAAAAAATCAGGGATATCAAGCAAAAACCCGAATTGATGCTTAACTTACACGCTGCGCTCCAATTAAAAAGTTGATTGCCACTCCTCCATCACACATTCTGTCCATCCCGCTCGGGTTCGCAATTAAAAATCAAGAGCCCCACATCTCCAGGAGCAACAGCCCATGTAATTATGAGGAGAGGTTTGAGAGCCAGAGTCACACACCGAAGGTGCTTCACCAGCCGAGGTCAGGTAGGTCACTCCTGGAAGAAATCTCTTCCTTGGCAAAAGACCACCAATTTTTACAAACCTTCAACATGACACATCACATCGCTCTGCTGATAAAAAAAAAAATTCACTGATGTTATTAGACTGGATAATCTGTCCAGAGTTAACCAGAGATTTTTATTGCATTTATGCTTATCTCATGGAGGACCGTCTGATTTTTTAAAACCAAAAAAAAAAACTAAGGCCACAAATTCACCTCTAACGTATGACTCTAATCTTACTCTTCATCACTCCAATCAACACTTTGCATTATGTTTGGTCCTCTGTTCAAATGTTAAACCGAGGTCTTAACTCACCGGCCATTTAAAAATCACACTACACCATTTGAAAGAGAAGGCATTTTAACCATGGTGTTTCGGTCTAAAACTCTTCCCCACCCATCCCAAAAAAGCTTCTATCCATCCCAAACTCAACTGTCCCTCCCTCTGGACCTGCCCTCCGCTGTTCATCACTCCTTCCACCTCCTCTCCTCCTCCTTTCACTCACTCCATCCATCCTCCATCACGGTCGACGTTGGCTCGTCTGTCCCCTCCTGTGTCGGCCTAACTGACTAACTAACGTGCAGTCACAGCCAAACTACGAGCGGCAGAACGGTTAAGCGGGGACAACCGGATCCCAGGAAGAGCCGTCGATCTTCGCTCCATCCCGATCTCCTTCCCGGTCTCCTTCCCGATCTCCTTCCCGGTCTCCTTCCTGGTCTCCTTCCCGGTCTCCTTCCTGGTCTCCTTCCCGGTCTCCTTCCTGGTCTCCTTCCCGGTCTCCTTCCTGGTCTCCTTCCCGGTCTCCTTCCCGGTCTCCATCCTGGTCTCCTTCCCGGTCTCCTTCCCGGTCTCCTTCCTGGTCTCCTTCCTGGTCTCCTTCCCATTCCCAACAGCCGCCTCTACGTCTGCTTTCTTTCACTCCGGAATCCGACCTGCTACTTCCTGTACTTCCTCCGCAGACCGTCCTCCTCATTCTCTCTCCTCGTTCCTTAATGATTTTGAATTCTCCTTTGAAAAAGTTCATGTCATCTTACCGCTCACCTCCTCCGTCTCCTGTCCCCCTCACACGTACCAACTAACCCCCCCACCACCACCACCACCACCGGGCCCCACATCCCCTCTCCTCCTCCTCACCCCTCCCTAACTCAGAGACTCTGTCCTAACATCTCTCCATCCTGCTACCTGTTCTCCGGACCCTATCCCATCCTCCCCCCTCCCTCCCCCCCCTTCAGTCCATCACTCAGGACTTCAGTTATTTTCTCTCCTCTGTCTCCTCTTTTTTTAACAGCTGTCACCCGTCACGGTCCCCCCCCCCCCCCCCCCCCCCCCCCCCCCCCCCCCCCCCCCCCCCCCCCCCCCCCCCCCCCCCCCCCCCCCCCGTGCTGTCCCGCTCCTCAGCAGCGCTCTCTGGACCCCGTAGATGTCCGTAATTACAGGCCTGCCTCCCCTCCCTCGTTTTTTTTTACCCAAAGCTCTCGAGTGTCACAGTCTGCCCGTCTCCTGGAGCACAGCCTCCTCAACACCAGTCAGTCGGGTTTAAAGCCTGGTCGCCCCGCCGAGACTGCTGTGCTAACAGCCACGGCCACAGTGAAGCGCCAGCACAGTCACCGGCAGTCACAGTCACAATCAGTCAGAGTCACAGGCAGGCACAGTCACAATCACTCACAGGCAGTCACAGTCACAATCACTCACAGGCAGTCAGAGCCACAATCACTCACAGGCAGTCACAGCCACAATCACTCACAGGTAGTCACAATCAGTCAGAGTCACAATCAGGCACAGTCACAGGCAGGCACAGTCACAATCAGTCAGAGTCACAGGCAGGCACAGTCACAATCAGTCAGAGTCACAGGCAGGCACAGTCACAATCAGTCAGAGTCACAGGAAGTCACAGGCAAGCACAGTCACAATCAGTCACAGTCCCAGGCAGCCACAGTCTAGTCAGAGTAACAGGCACAATCACAATCAGACACAGGCAGTCACAGTCACAATCAGTCACAGGCAGTCACAATCACAGGCAGTCACAGTACCAATCACAGGCAGTCACAGACAGTCACAATCAGTCACAGGCAGTCACAGTACCAAACCACAGGCAGTCACAGACAGTCACAATCAGTCACAGGCAGTCACAGTAACAATCAGTCACAGTCACAGGCAGGCACAGTCACAATCGGTCATATTCAGTTGCAGTCGTGGTCACAGCCTTAGTCACAGCCTAAAAAAAGTCCATCAATAGACTCAAATGGGGTGTGGTAAATCAGAACTCCCTCAGAACCAATGCAAATGAGTATTTCTGCGATGCCTGCGATGTTCATTAAAGTTAATGCAGTCAGGGCAAGTAGAAAGACAAGTCCTGTTCCCTTGTCAGCGATGGGAAACAGATTAAATTTAAATGGTTATGTGCAGTCATAAAAAAAAAACAAAAGTGAAAGAGAATATTAAGCTTTATTACGGAAGCTAATTAGTCCATTTTTCAGCAGCTGTGTCAGAAAAAATAGGGCCTTGAAATTGACTTCATCTTGAGCAAAGGCTGCCATCTGCCATTTTAGAACATTTCTGGAGGTGATTGTAGCCTTTCAGTTGAAATGTTTTACTCTAAAAAAATGAAGAATCGTCGCCTTCATTTTTATTCAAAATGACAATGTGGGCATGCGGCACCATGGGGGGGGGGGGGGGGGGGGGGGTGGGGGTTAGGGAGAACTGTTTTTGTCATAAACGGCAGAATTACAAAAACATACCAAATGGTCTGTTATAAAGGGCTGGAGAACGCTATTCCGAAATTCTGACAGAAACATCACACCCCAACCTCGGACCTCGAGTACGCGAAAGGACCATCTGGGACGCTGAAGAATGTGCTCAATTTTTCGATATTCCCTCGGCCAAAGCCGTGGACCCATTTTCGTCCGTCAGACAGTTTTTTTCATTCTAAGTGGGATTTCAAGCTCTTTATTTAAAACCGATTCCCACCAATTTTCTAACCGATTTCTGGCTCTTAAGACACTTAAAAGACTGTGATTCATTTGCAGTAATGTTTACTACAATCCGTTTAATTAGCTTGCCCTGTTTTGAGACCAACTGCCATTGGTTATTAGACTGTTAAGGATAGAATTTGGTTGCACAGTTGTTTATTTATCCGTTAGCACAGCTAAACTCAACTTTGCATGTGTACCTTTGAAGAGAAGACTGAATCTCAGCACAGTCGGAAGCTCTATTTTTGTAGCAATTTTGATATGCACGCTCGTTCTCCAATTTGTATTAAGCCTGTGTTTTTATCCCCGACTTGGTATTCCTGGTGTGCTTTGTAATTAGCATCAAGTGCGCGGGGTCAGTCACGTCCTTTAGACTCGGTGCCTTTCAATTTACGAGTGCGCATGCACGATTTTCCACGCGCGGAATAGCGCAGTCTAAGTGCAAGGATTAGCGGCTCCGCACCACCGGCATACAAAATTTCGCAAAAAAAAAACAAGGGAAGGGGGGCAAAGGCCTGTTTTTAATGCTCTTACCCCCCCCCCCCCCCCCCCCCCATTGATTTGGGAGAGGGCAAACAGGTGCACATGGTTGCCTGTGAGGCTTCATTTCCAGGCACCGTTTCACAATCCCAGTGGCGACGCCGCCGCTTATTACAAACCCACACGTCCAATTCAACTCCTCCCAACGTCGAAATGTCAAAAGCCAACGGTCTAACAGCCTCCAAGGCTGCGGAGGAAAATGAGCAGAACTGTTATCAGGTTTAAAAAAAAAAAAAACAGTTTCTTTTTTTAACCAGCTGAGTAACTGAGTAACATAGCAACTCCTACGCATTCTGGGTGAAGGGTGGGGTGGGGGGGGGGGGGGGGGGGGGGGGGGGGGGGGTATTCATTGTGATTCATTGCCTCTTCCAAGGTATGAGTCAGGACGTGAAGAAAACATCTTCAAAACCCAAGGACCAGATCGAATTCTGACCATCCAATGGCAACGTTGCACAAGAGGGTCGGCCATCTATATATGCAATCTTGAAAGGCTTTGTAAACACAAAGCGCCGAAGGATGTCATTACACCCATGCTTGTGGTTGACAGGAGTAGACAGTTGCAGCCTATCAATTTTCTACCACTGCCTCATAAAACTAGACAGCGGAGGCTTATTAATTTCTTTAAAAAGATTTCATATCCTCCGCAGGAGAACTGCAGAATTATTTGACACGAATTTAAATTTTGTTCTTCGGTCTTTCTTTGGAAGCCTTTAAAGTCACAAAGGGGTTTAGAGATTAGTTGCGTGTCGGCACAAAAAGATGAAAAGGGAAAAGAGCTTGAGATCCAGGAAAAAAAAGAATATTTACAAAAACAATATATATATTTTTTATCTAGAGTACGTTCTTTCTGCAGACTTTCAGGGAATTATCCCTGAGGAGCCCACACTGTTTGCTCATTTCATTTCCTCTCAGGTGAAAAAATACAATTGGGAGAAAACTGAAGTACGATTTCACACAAGAAGACTTACAGTTTGAAAAAAAAAAAAGAAGCTGTCTGCCAGGTGTTATAAGTGCTTGATTTTTTTTATTTTAATTTGCTTCAAAACTGAATGTAGCTATAAAAAGAAACTGAAAGTTTCAGCTACAAATGGAGGATTATGTTTCTATTATGTTGGACGTTAACTTCACGTTTTAGTTTGGCTGTTATAAATAGCTTTTTAAATAAACAAATATAATAACTACTCACACATAACTAAACTTCAGATTGCCATGGTGGCCTTCCTTAGATACTATGGCCCCTATCCAGGACGCCCAATTGGCTGATTGCCCAGCCAATCACATAACTGCAAAAGCTGTGTGTGTGTGTGTGTGTGTGCTTTGTTGAATGCTTAATTCTGATTAGCCACTTCAGGCCTCCAATGGTCAGATATTTCTGTATAATGACCACTGCTATGAGTAACAGACCCATCATCCCTCATATATATATACACACATATGATACCAGGATCTCTTACCAGGACTGTGGTTCCCTAAGACCCCCTAAGAGGTGGGACAAAGTCTAGGTAAGGAGGTTACCTCAGATCACTCACGGCTACAGGAAGAAAATGGTGGTCAGTGTCCAATTCTGCTGTAGGTTCACTGCAGAGGGTAGAGACTGTGGGCCACTAAGAGGCCCACGACTGTGGGAGTCCTTTCTGTGAAGTAGAGGGCCCTTTTGTTATTTTCATTTGTCTATTAGTATGCAGTAGGTTTCGGTATTGCACTCCTAATTAGATGGATCGAATTTCATTACATGGTGCAGATAATTCTGCTAGCGCCAGATCACGGTCGGATCTCTCCTCCTGGCGTGCGAGTTAGACAAAGGAACGTAGGAAGGAATGGCTGTAGCAACCCCTACTAAATTTTCTGCTTGATGTCAGCCTTCCTAAAATAACTAAGATCGTAGTTTCTTTTTGCGTATATCATTGGGTTCTCCTTTTACCCTTAAGCATTCTTGGAAAAAAAAAAAACACCTGCCGCTTGGACACAAAATGAACCGCAATAGTTTCCTTCGTTTTCAGAAAATTCCTTTATGTCACTGTAACGCCATCTCGTGGTGACGTTGCCAAGTGTGACATGAAATGGGAGATTTTAAGAGAGAGAAGCGTACATTTTTATTTATTTATTTATTTATTTATTTATTAATGGGGGTGGGGTGGTGTTACTAATGACCTGCCTTATCACGCAGTATGGTCATTCAAAACTAAGTGACCAACGGATTTTTTTGTCTTGCCTGTCGCCTCAAGAACGTGCGGAGGTGGTGGGATTCTTGACAGCATTGGAAACCGTCCCTCTGCTGGTGCATGTGCACTTGTCAGTGCTGTTCGTCAAGTAGTTGAACATCACTCAAGTATACCGTGTCACTGCTGCTCCGAATCCCCTTTGATTTTTTTTCCCTCCCTCGATCCTTCGTGGTATTAAGATTTGAGCTGTGAGGCAGGAGCACGATGCCATCTTTAACCTAACGCGTGTTCAGGGTACAACAAGAACCTTTCCGCGGAACTCTAAGGGGTGAGTAAGAAACTGTACGAGGTTTGAGCTACATTGAAACGGACAGCATACATGTATGGCTTTGGCATAGGCGCTGACAGATAAAAACCGTCAAGTTTTGATCTTTTATCTGTCACTTAAGGTGATCAACGCATAGACGTTACTTTTACATTTATCGTTGACAAATAAGTTGGATGGCAGTAACTTGTCGTTTTTTCATTGAGCGTGTACTACTAAGGTATTAATTTTGTGAACACTTCACATACTGCGCTATAGCAAGGAAGGTCGCTTAAATCCAAGTTACCGCTGGTACGGAGCAGACCAAACAGAAAGATATACAGTATATTAGCGTTTGGAAATATTTCTTGGATGTCAAATGATTGATTTGCTTGCACGAGACTGACAGCATCTTTCTGACGACGCTGCTTTCGCGAGCTTGGCATTTTTATGGCACTGTAATTGTATTCAAAGTTTCGAGAAGGTCATATTTTCAAACTTGCCAAAGGGGACCCGAAAAATAAGCGAAGGGATACTCAATTAAAGCTGAAATTCTACAGGATCAATAAAATTGAAAAGGCTGAGGTGGCACGGGGCTACATTCATCGGATGCGTCGAGCCGTTTTGTTGTATTTGTTGTGTGAAGTGCTTTAAAAACTGAACAGCCTTTCGTTTGACATGACAGATGGCGTACCGCTTGCATTCAAAAATGAAAATTGCAATGTCAAATGCAGCCGTCTCTGAGTCAGACTGCAATAACCTACCGTAAATTGTAACACAATCCGTCACTTTACTTCTTGTGCACTGAGCCACAATCTGATAATAAAAATTAATTAAAACGTGTAAAAAAATGCTTTACTTGTTGCGCCCACAGGTGGAGGACAAACCGTCGTCTGCATTTGTATATAAAAAGCAAAGAGATCCGACTCCAAGTGGTTACAAACGAGTTAAAGACCCCCAATCATTGATCCCTGATCTTGATATTTAACCCGATATGATATTTAACTGTCATGTTAAGAGCATTACGCGAAGACAAGGTTGTCGGTTACTCAAGAACAAAGATCTTTTGATTCCTGATCGAAATGGATGTCTAGTTCACCTGTACTCTTCAGCTCAATTTGACAATTTTTCCATTTCCATGCGTAAGTGAACAGTACAAAAGGTACTAAAAGGGAGGGAGAATGAGAAGGAGAAACTCTTGTATAGCGTAAACACATAAACCATAAAGACAGACACTCTCAAACCCCCGCCCCTTAGAATGATTAGCCTATATTTCAAAGATCATCTTTCAGCAAAAATGTTAACGTCCTAATTTGCTATATGGCAAATTGTCACGTTAAATTAAAGCCAATGGAACATGCTGATTGAAGGCGCTGGGGTTTGAATATGGGCCATTTATTCAAGGCATGAATTTGGCAGTGTGGCCTTCCAAGCGTAAATCATCCCACACGAGACATTGTCTAATTAGGAACAATTAACAGCTCATTAAAATTTGGGGGTTGCAGTCGGCTGTGTCTGGAATGAAAACTAGGATGCACAGAGATTTTTTTTTCTTATTTTTTCACCTGCATGATTTTTTTTTTTTTTTTTTTTTTTTGCCATGGTCTAATCCACAAAGTGAAATAAAATGGCGTATCCAGCTAATTGTCGGAGTGAGCCAGGCGATAATTGGTTAAAAGATAACTTGCACGCATAACCCTGCAGAACTCCCCGTTCCAGTTTCCCAGTGCAGTGGGGTCTCGGTACCACAGGATTCAGCGAGCGGCCATTACAGA
Organism: Anguilla japonica; assembly: GCA_025169545.1. Classification (NCBI taxonomy): domain Eukaryota; kingdom Metazoa; phylum Chordata; class Actinopteri; order Anguilliformes; family Anguillidae; genus Anguilla; species Anguilla japonica. Next base: position 5,057,075 of record CM045887.1, read on the forward strand.
AGGTGAAGTGCCGGATAATGAGAGCCAGGTATTGAGCTCTGGATGGGGAAGTGAAGAGTGCTTCCCTTTATTCTGTTATTATTATGAAGCCATTTGATGGCTCGTGTGATCGAAAAGCAGCGTGTTTTCCTTTTAATTAACAAGCTGTTTTAAATGATCGCTCATCCATCAGCTTAAAAAAAAAGCTGCATTCAGAGAGTAACCTGGTCACCACTTAATATAATTTATACATAAAATATGGGTGTCACATGATGTATAAAATTGGTAAAGTGTAAACTAATCTCTAATCAAAATAAGTTGTAACCTGACCTCTTTTTTAATATAAAGTATTTCAATTGAATTTGAGTTGCTGCAGGACAGTTACACCATGAATGTGTGCCAGCTGGTTTAAAAAAAGAAACAGGACAGGATGTCAAATCCTCGTTTGTCTGATGCTTGCCAGAACTTGCTGAGGGATTGCAGAATGCAAAATAAAATGCATCATTTAAATTAAAAAAAAAAGAAACTGGATAAAGGAACGAAAATAGCTGCAATCATTTGCATTCACGGGCTTCTGATGTTTTTTTTCTCTCCTTCCCCCAGATGAATAAACAGAAACTGTAGGAAATGCAGATAGAGATGTCAGCGCCTTGCAAATTAAAATTCTTATTCCACCACCACCACCGCCGCAGCAATCGAATCAGAGACAGCTTTAAACAAGCCACTTATTTCTGCCTGAACCGGAAAAAGCTAGCGAGCTAACTTCTGTATTCAACCCCCTAACCTCCCCCCCCCCCCCCCCCCCCCCCCCCCCCCCCCAAAAAAAGGGTGTTAAAAGCTAGGGAATTGTGTCTTAAAATTTGTGGGTCTAGGTTGTGATTTAATCAGCAAAAAATTTGGGATGGCAGCACTAGTCCATAAGACCAGACTCTTTCTGATTATTATTTTTCATTAAGCCTTCATTTAACAAGGTAAAAGTCTCTCTTTTACAAGAGAGGCATGCCCAAGGAAGCATAAAAGCATAAAAACATACATCAAAGTTTCTCACAAAGACAACAACTAGGCGCCGAGTTTTATAATATCATAAATGCGATCTAAATCCATAAACTCAGACAAATAAAATATACTTTAAATGAGCACTGCACTAACATTTATCAATAATTTGGCCTGCATGAGCAGATCGATGAAAACGCACTGAAGTGAGTTCACCTCTAAATTTGAAATCTAATTTCCCCTGGGAGTGAATTTTGCTTTTCACTGGACATTTTCGGTCCTCCAGTACATCTGATCGCTGGGACCCGGCTGCCTCTGAGGGGCCTCTGATCCAGAAGGGATCCATTTTTAAACTCGCAGTCCAAGCTCCTGCTTGGAAATATCAAAATGTCCAATATCTCTGAAATATCAGAATAAATATGAATGCAGTCATTAGGGGCCGTGAACCATAGCCTGCGCGTTATGATATAACCTGTTAAAATGGTTCACTTTCATCAGAAACTTGCTAACTAGCTGCCCTCTCCCAGTTGGGCAAGATGGGGGATTTTAAACTTTCACTTTAAGTTGAACTGTCACTTTAAGGTCCTCCTTAGTACCTACAGGGTACTTAATAGCCTGGGACATGAATCCTTGCTGGGTCTGACTGGACCTTCTGTGGTGATACTGCTAACTAGTGCATAGCGTATACAGTCAGTTCAGTTCACTGCTAGTAGCGAGCAAGACTTAATTTCCAGGGTTTCACTGAGTATACTCAAGAGTATACTTTTCAGGAAGTACACAACCAGTTTGGGCAAATAAATATGACACGCAGCTTCGCTTTAAAAACAAGGTGCAGTTTCACTGAAATTTTCTTTGAACAGCAACAATGACATCTTATCACACTTCCACAGTACAGTTGGGAAATAGTCTGGAGGATAATTTTCCTGTGCTGCCCATTCGCATACTAAAAAAATACACACTAAACAGTGCACAGTATGCTTAGCAGACTTGGCGCATACTTTGAGGCCCCAGTAGTTAGGAGGGTGATTAGGACACAGTCATACACTACACCAGCCCTTCCTTGTCCACCCCTGTCCAACAGTGTTAAATCTCCCCATAGAGAATCAATAAGAGTGGAGTTAGCTCCCACTAAAACCAATGGGCCCCTGACTAAGGGAACTAGTCACAACCCTTAAGGTGTTCCAGGCATGATGGCGTAGTCTGCTGCAGATGTGCAAACTCGTGTTGCTAAACTCTACTGTAAACTCCAGATTCAATTAGTCTGCTTGGCTAAGGACCGAGCTGGCCAACCAAAGGAGCCAGCTCCACTCTTATTGCCCAATAGCGTGTGTCCAATCGCACGGCGAACCGAAAGCTGCGGTTACAACGGGGGCCAGATAAATTTGCTCTCAACGCACTCACCTATTCTCATGTGCCTGCTCATCTTGGTTCGGGCTTTTTAGCCCAGGATATTAGCATTCTGAGTGCCACACTAGGGCTTTTGTGCGTTTTCATTGTGTTGAAATACTCAAATTGCTTTTCGTGGCATCAGGTGCAAGCGAAGAGGCCGAGAAACTGAAGTATTTTCCGTTTAAAGAAATTTGGCGAGGCTTTGATCATCCGCTTGTCTCGCCAAGCATCATGGAGAAAGCATGAGACGGCTCACTGTGCGTTATGACAAAGGCATTTTTTTGTTGAAACCTGCCGCTGCATTTTAGCATTTTAGCTGGCTAATCATTCGGAACAAGCTCCATGTCCATAATTGTGATCTTCACTGTTCTGCGTTTCCTCAGTTTGTGAATCAGACAAAATGTGTGCAGCGAATCGGTTTCCCCCTCATTACTTTCTGAATTTAAAACGGGAAATTCAGACGTGGAGCCTGGGAGCTGGGTCTCCATTTTTATCTCACATTGCAGATATGCCTTTTGAGCGAGGTGCTTTACCTTAGCCACTGTATAATATTTGGCAATAAGGTAATTGAATAAAACTGCGGCTAGTATGATATGCAGGTACAGAGGTAACAAGCCATTATCGTAGTTCAGTTCCAAATTAGCTTCAAATTACCCGTTCACCTTTCCCCTGTTCTTACTGTAACAAAGGGACCGGTGATTCACTGAAGCAGGTGCTCTCGCCTGTCGGTTGACTTTTAGGGAGTTTAAATTATCCAGTACAAATAATGAGATCTTTTGTACCACCTTGTATAAGCAGGGAAAGGGGATTTTTATTATTTCAGAGAAATTATTTAATTATTTGATTTTATTATTTTCTGTTTGGATGTAGCAGGTCCCTCCATTTCTTTGTTTCTTCCCCCCCCAACCCCCCCCCAACCCCACCCCCCTACCCCCCCACAGTTGATAATGAGCCAGGCTCTCTAATCAGCAGACATAAGAGCCCATTACACTTGTTAACTTCAAGGAGGATTTCATCGGCCGAAAATAGGGCCCTGGCAAATCACAAAGATCACTGAAAGGCACTGGAGAAAAACTGGGAATGAGGACAAGGAGAAACATTTGTGTTCTGTATCCCGACCCGGTAAACTCAATTCCAGCCCTCAAAGCCAGTGGAACCGCGGGTCCTGCTCCTTACCGGACGCTGATGATTGTTACCGGACAGAGTGCTCACCTGGGGTCCCAGGTATAAGAGGGTCCCTGATTAGGGACTGAAAACCAGCGGGACCCTCTCCGCTAGACACTGTCCCCACAGCTAATGGCCACGCACACTGCCTCAGGAACACGCTCACTTGTTCATTCACTTGGCTTTTTGTTTTATGTTGGAATGGATGCACGAAAAGAATGTTCATTATAAACTGAAGTCCTGTTCGAAAACACGCTGGTGTTTTAGCACAGCACTACGACGCCTGATTCAACTGATTAACTAACTAGCATGGTCTTCAATAAAGACCTTGATGAGTAGAATGGGGGGCAAACCAGCACCCACGCTGGCCTTTTTTGGATAAGACTGTACACCTGCTTTTTTTTTACTGTTCACCTTGACTCATGAAGGTGAGCAAAGAAACTAAACTCCAAAGGCTCACAGAGGCTCATCTTCAATGAGTTTGAGATGAGTTTGAAGGCAAGATCATTCTTTCCATAACAGGGGCTGAAGTTCCATATCGATTTCATAAAAATGGAGCTATTCGCAGATATCCTTAGGCTCAGAAAAAAATAAGAAAAGACCATTTTAAATTGAAAACTCCACAAACTGTCCTGCAGACCAAAGTTATTTGGTCACTAGGCAACAAGAGTAGCATTTTCCAAACTGAGCATTCATGTAGAATATTAATCATTTCGCTCTTTGTTGTTTTGAAGTTGACGGCTATTTTCTTCTCCACTGATCAATAAACACTGGACAGCCTTGCTTTGAAGCCCTGGACCCTTCAGCTGAATATGATGCACTTAATTTCTCACAGTTCGACTGCAGACAGTGCTTCCAGGCTCCTCTTTAAATATCCTGAACTTTCATATTATTGGAAGTTGCAGGGAATTAAATGATGTATTAATATTCAATAGTGTTGTATCAGGAATATCAGCACTGCCAAGAAGCCTGGTTGACCAATCAGCATCCAGGACCAGACCTATCTATTCTCAATAAAATCATACTTTATCCTGCATACTTCCGTCGAGTGTTCGAATAGCAGCCATATACAAGTATTGCAGGATACTGCATAAACGGAAGTAGTCTGCCATCTGCATGAATAACAACAAAAATATTTTTTTTATTTTAAACGGTGAAGTTGTTTTAGCTACTATAACCCCTGTGCCCAGAGCGCATTGCTGGTATTAGTCATGAGATGCTTATGAGTAAAACAGCAGAGGACATCGGACTGAGCTGGGGGTTTTTTTTGTTTAAAGCGTTGGTCTAAATTGTAAAAATGCGTAGCGATGTGAAGTAATGTTTGCTAATGGTGTTGAGAAACCGCTGAGTCACAGCGTGACTGGGAATGATGCGACTCCGTTGCAAATGTAGGTCAAAACCAGACATTTCCGCATAATGTTGAAGGCCGACCTTGGGCGGCACGGGGGAAGGAGAGAGTGTTTTTGCGCGCACGTAGTATATATATTTAGACCCGGCTTGCTGTGCCTATTTGCTTTGATGGGTAATTGGTTTTCAATTTAGAGGTAAGGGGAAAAAAGCACACACACACAGCGCAGGACTGTGGCAGCTTAAGTAGAGCCTTGGATGGAATTATGTTGCGAACGCATTAAATGGGCCGGGCACGGGCCGGCAGGGACCGCAGCGGCCGACGCATTAGCGGGCCTGCCGAGGCAAATGGGAGAGCAAAATAGCAGCCAATCAAATGTGTTAGAGATAAACAAGTAGGACGCGGGGAGAGAGAGAGCCAGAGACTTTGCGAAATGGCGGCACTGGCTGGGGTTTATTATTATTATTATTATTATTATTATTATTATTATTATAGTAGTAGTAGTAGTAGTAGTAGTAGTAGTAGTAGCAGCAGCAGCAGCAGCAGTAGTAGC